>OMKI01004798.1:14841-26427 GCA_900302315.1 Phycis blennoides
GGGGGTCATGTGGACCATGGAGTCGTTGTTCTCCTCGCCAGGCAGCCAGTAAGACATATTACTCGTCATGGTGGCGTTCGTTCCGTTAGACAGGCGGTCAGTCACAAGACCAGGTGACCCGATGCAGGCGGCTGGATCCAAGTCCCTTGTGTAGAACACCTCTTCCTTCCTCTCGTCCTCCTCCTCCTCCTCCTCGTCCTCTTGCTGCTGCTGTGTTGGAGACAGCTTTGAATCTGGTTCCAGCTCCTGAATCTCATCCTTCGGTATTTCATGTTGACTGGTTTTATTTAAACACACTGACAGGGAAGGGATGCGATCTGTAACAGGCAGATATCTTATCAGGACATTATACAGGATCCACAATCTATGACAGCACAGCGTGAATGTACAGGTAATGACTACCTTCTATAGCGTTTTTTACTGACCTGCATCCTCTTTGAGCAACTTGTCCTGGAGTTCCTGGAGCCTCCTCTTCAGACTCTCGTTTTCTCTCTGGGTTCGTGCGGTTTTATCCTGGTACTCCGACACCGTCTCCTTCACCACCTCCAAGACCTCCTGCACCGCCACCGTCAAGAGCTTGGCAACACGGGCGTTCAGTCGCTCAAGCTTTGCCATTCTGTGCAGCTTTACACTCCAAATTTGTAAACGGGGTGTGTGTGTGCGTTTGTCTGTGTTTAATTTAAGATATCAGCAAGCAGTTTCTAACGCCTGAATAGCAACGCTAGGGAAGCACAACGAAGTGTATAGCGAATTGCGTCCCGTAGTGTAGTACAATTCACGAATTTTCTACTTAACCACGAATGAGATATCGCAAGACACGGCCACCTGGATGACTAGTTAACATTTCATAAATCTTTCACACAAATATTGTGTTTTAGGTTCCTCTTATTTCGAGCCACGGCTTCTTCCGTATTGTTCGCGTGTGGCTTTGTGGGTAATGTAGTATTTTCGCGACCGGATACCGGTAACAGTAACGGACACATTTTGGCTACCTTTTACCTTACCTTTAGGCGACCTCCAGATTTATCTGGAATGTACAGATGAAGGACGAATAGGTTTCTTATTAAACCTTTATTAGGCAACTCTGAATATACAAGTATCATGTATATACATGTATCCTACCAATCCAATCCAATCCCTATCCAATCTGATCGACCGTCTCGAACGAGTTGGTCATTAAAGATAAATACACAAAATAAACAGGGGTCATTTGACTGCAGGCAGACCAACAGTCTCGCTTGGAAATTCTTGGTACACTCATGAATATATCATATTCTTTTTATATTAGATAAAGTGCTCACTAAAGCAGCTGGCAATCAGGTGTAATTTACAGTAGGCCTACATGATATTACAGTAACATTTTACATCCATAGGCATTAGAGAACTAATTATTATTTTTCCAATTTTTCTCTAACTTATAGAATACGTTCCCTACGGTTGAAAGAGCTGATTCTATAAAAGTCACTACTAAAGGTCAATAAAAAAAAATAAAAAAAAACATTAAAACATATTCCACAGCTGTGACAAAGCCAGTTGATAGCAAGACAGGAACAAGGATACAACATCACAAAACGATTAATATTTGTTACAACATCTAAACCCTTTTAAAGAATCTAGCTACAAAACCATAGCTAGGGTGATATCAGGATACAGATTAAATCAAATATGGAAAATGTGGGAGAATATTTCGTTGGCACCATCTGAATCAGTAGGTGGCTCAAACAGCATCTATGAAATCACATGCTCCAATGGGTTTCCTTCTTTATTGGGTTCCACAATTACTGAATAATAGAGCTTAGTGAAACCAGTGACAACAGAGGATGGAGTTGGGAGATCACACCTTGAGCAAAATCCCTGAGAAGTACCTCCTGAGCAGGCCTTATCAATGTCCACAGTCTTGAACATGAGATGCTGCATTCCTGACAGCTGATGCCGATGACATATCATCTTATCGGTTTTAGCCATATTATTTAAAGGCTCTGGTAGGAAACCCTGTTTCTTATAAAGCAGAAAACCACTCAGCACAGGAAATGGTTCCCAATAAAACACAGTTTAAACATGTCTCAGACCTCTACAACACCAAGTCCCTGTGCATTATCGTCACCATTGATCCTCATGTTGCTCATAGTACTCAAAGCCCATTGCTCCTAGACCACTGTCTGATGGGTGAGCTTGTGTTTCTTGAGGTTACTGGAGTGGCTGAAGCCCTTGCCACAGTGTTCACAAGTGTACGGTTTCTCCCCAGTGTGGTAGCGGAGATGGATCTTCAGGTAGCCCGAATGGCTGAAGGACTTGCCACACACCGAGCAGCAGTAAGGCTTTTCTCCAGTGTGGTAGCGGAGGTGGATCTTCAGGTAACCCGACTGGCTGAATCGCTTGCCGCACACCGAGCAGCAGTACGGCTTCTCCCCGGTGTGGACCCGGTGGTGCTTCTTGAAGTCTCCAGCATGGGTGAAGGTCCGGCCGCACAGCGTACAGCAGTACCGCTTGGGTTGGCCAACGGCTTTCTGCAAGGTGCTGCTCCCGGGCTGACTAGCGGCTTCCTTGGCAGGTTCAGCCGAGATTGGGTTCAGGTCAGAACCAGTCCAGTCGAAGGGTTCCTCTGCCCCGGTGTGGTTCAGAGCGAAGGGTTCTGATCCGAAGCAGGATGGGGGTTCATGGAAGAACCCTTCTGTGATTGGCTGAACCCATTCGGGCTCGGATTTGATCTGCTGTGCGGTGAGAAGCGCTGGAGAACCGGGACGACTGTCTCCAGAGAAACTGTTTAAGAGAGGGCCGGTAGAACTGTTGTGATTGGACATAGGGCTGATAGAACTGTTGTGGTTAGACATTGGGTCAGTCTGAGAAATGGGGTTATTTGATTTTCCCGGGTCCAGATTGGGTCCGTGGCGTTTCTGCTGCTGGAGGAAGGAGCCAACGAGAGACTTCAGTCTGGCAGATGCCTCGTAGGGGAGAGCACCAGTAGAACCCAAGAAGGGAAATGACGCAGTCTCCTGATTGGCTGCAGCATCCACATCCATCTCTTCTTTGGGATGGAGGGAGTAGTGTCCCATGTCAGCCATGCCTGGGTCCTCCAGCTCACCATCTGGACCCTCACTGTCCTGTGACCTGCCTCTCGCCACACCTCCACACTGAAACATGTCCCTCTGGTTCACCTGCCCAGGTGAGCTTGGGTCCTTCAGGGCATCAGACTCCCTCTTGACCGACCGAAGCGTCATAGAGCATGGAGGACTCACAGAGGTGGAGTTGGAGTTAATTTGGGTCATGGAATCGCTGTTGTCCTCATCCAGGTGCCAGTAACCCCTTTCTAATTCCCTGGTGTATGTCACATCCTCCTCCTTCCTCTCCTCCTCCTCCTCCTCCTCCCCCTCCTCCCCCTCCTCCGGCTGGTCTGGAGATAGTTTCAGTTCTGGTTCCAGATCCTGAATTTCATCCTTTGCTCTTTCATGTTGGGCGGTTTTGTTCAAACACACCGACAGGGAAGCAGTGCGATCTGTAACGTGCAGATATACAAGGAAAAAGGGCCGGGTTATAATTAAGATGGAAGATAATTACACACAGCGAACTCAGTTAATAACTACCTTCGCCGTGAAGACATTCTGTAGTGATTTTACTTACCTGCGTCGTCTTGGAGCAACTTGTCCTGGAGTTCCTGGAGTCTCCTCTTCAGACTCTCGTTTTCCCTCTGGGTTCGGGCAGTTTTATCCTGGTACTCCGACACCGTCTCCTTCACCACCTCCAAGACCTCCTGCACCGCCACGGCCAACAGCTTGGCCACACGGTGGTTCAGTCGCTCCAGCTTGGCCATTATGTTCGGCTTACGATGATCAGCAATGAGCCGGACTGCTATCGCCTAAATTGTTTCTGACTCACTTGAAACGTTCGAGAAAACAAACGAGTGTATGACCAAATAATATTTACTTCACCCCGAATAACAAAGTACAGCTATGTTTGAGAAAAGACGGCTATTGACAACCCGACATCTTCCATAGACATTTATTGTTCCAAGCCACAGCTTCTTCCGTGTTATTCGCGCATTGCTTTGTGGGTAGTTGAGTTTTGTATCTTCAGGGAATTGGAATACCCTCGAGTCCCAAATTCTCTCCTGCAATACTTTGGTTTTGAGAGGTATACTTGTATAATTTAGAAGGAACTGTCAAATCGCAATGACCATCTCAATTTTGGAATCAAAGGAACATTAGCTGTTTGTTATTGGGTTGATAGTAATGCTTTTCTGGTCATTGTTTAGTAATCAAATATAGAGTAGGCAAATTATCGTAGGATTTTTTTACATATTTGTTGAAATTATCTTTACACTGACAGCAATCAATAAATGAATCGCTCTGAACAAAAAAAAAAGAAACAAATCGTGTATATGTGGCTGTCGCAGCCTATTAAGCCAGTCCAATCATTTCATTCGGCCTAGATTAAATGATTGGATGGTTTATCTGTCCATCTACCTATATACACAGACGCAGCATTCATGGACGCATTGGCCTTTACGATAGTCGCAACGGGTCGAAGCAGTCAATGTAGACTCTTGGCATATGATCCGACAGCTAGACGTTATCTATTTGTCTACCTACCGAGCCGAGAGGCTGCCCACTGCACGGCCAATGGGCGGAGTTTGGCCTAGTACAGCTCCACTTCTAGTTACAGCCGAACCCCCAGTTCAGGGCCAGCCCCAGCCCAACTCATTCATTTAACCTGGTAGTATTATCTAACTAGCATGGCAAGCCTCTGGGATGACAGGCCCTGGTGTGATGAAAGTAGGAACAAAAAAAACTACTTGAAAAAATATCCATATCTGTACCATATCTGTAGCTTCTTCTAGCTAACCATAATCCTAACCACAACTGCAACCTTAAGCCCTTAACCTTAACATTAAGCCTTAAATCTAACCATACCCAACCTTTACCATTACCGGGGTTGATTGGCCAGCGTAGAACCCAATCAGCTGGACCAGGTCACGCTCCACCCATTTGATCCATCTGAAGTCAGCACACTTGTCCTACCAGGCTACCTTCTCGCACTCTGCCTGTGCACTCTTTGCATATGACTGGAGTCTTCCACAAGGCTAGGCAGACCTATTGCTGACGCTAGCGAGCTAGTCATGTGTTTTGGGGGAGTAGCTCTGTAGGGAGGGGTAGGATTTTCTTTTTGGTTGGATACTTTCAAAATCTATCTTACTTTAGCTGGTTTCCCTAAATTGCCTACTCTAGCTTTAATCATCAAATTATGTAATTATGGGAAGAGTGTTGTATTCGAAACTGCCACGGCGTGTCTCATGTGAGATGTAAACACTTTTTCAATAATACTACACTCTCTACTACAACTACAAAATCCCATGATGCATTCTGATGAACAAGCACTATTAGGAACCTTGCTTGAATGGTGGATCATCAATGGATAGAACAGGGCTAGTCATAAATCCTTTAATGATAGAGAAAATGAACAAACCCAGCATAGTCATAATACACAAAAACTATTGTATCAGTTCCGACACTCCAGATACTATGTAATTATTACACAGTGTTCCAACACGTAAAACAAATGCTGTCAAATGTTCACAAATCCTGAAGTGGCCCCCATCATACCACACCACTTTTCACATTGATAATGTCTTCAAATCATGAAGGCTTCGCCCTGATCCCCGTGACGTGGGTTCCGTAAACTATAGATGCGTCAGTTGGTGTTTCTTGAAGTTACTGGAGTGGCTGAAGCGTTTCCCGCACTGGGTGCAGCCGTACGGCCTCTCTCCGGTGTGGTGGCGGAGGTGGATCTTCAGGTAACCCGACTGGCTGAATCTCTTGCCGCACACTGAGCAGCAGTAGGGCTTCTCCCCGGTGTGGACCCGGTGGTGCTTCTTCAGGTCTCCGGCGTGCCTGAAGGCTCGGCCGCACAGTGCACAGCAGTACCGCTTGGGTCGACCGACCCCTCTTTGCTGCAGCGTTCTGCTCCCGGGCGGATGACCGGGGTCCGCGGGGTCATAGGAGATGGGGTTGAGGTCAGAAGCGGCCCAGTCAAAGGGCTCCTCTTCCCCGGTGAGGTTCAGAGCGAAGGGTTCCGATCCGAAGCAGGGTGGGGGTTCGTGGAAGTACCCCGCGGGCAGGACCTCATTCCCGGGGTCGTGACCTGCCCAGTCAGGCTCGGTTTTGATCTGCTGTGGGGTGAGCAGGACTGGAGAGCCAGGACGACTGTTACCGGAGAAACTGTTTAAAAGAGAGCCGGTGGAACTGTTGTGATTGGACAAGAGGTCAGTAGAACTGCTGTGATTGGGCATGGGGCCTGATGTAGCGTTGTGATTGGACAACAGACCAGTAGAACTGCTGTGATTGTGCATCTGGCTGGTAGAACTGATGTGATTGGACAACAGACCCGTAGAACTGCTGTGATTGGGCATCTGGCCAGTAGAACTATTGTGATTAGATGTTGAGTCAGTCTTATGAGGTTTGTCTGATTGGCCTGGGTCCAGACTGGGTCTATGGCGTCTCTGCTGCTGGAGGGAGGGGCCAGCTAGAGACTTTAGTCTGATTTGTGTTTCACAGGGAAGAGCACCCATAGAACTCAAGTAGGGAAATGACGCAGCTTCCTGATTGGCTACTGCCTCCAGGTCTGTCTCATCTTTCTGCTGGACCTCCTGGTCTGATGCCATTGGATGCGAGCTGAGTCCTTCAGGAAACACAAAACCAACCAATTAGATCAATAACGTTTTAATCTGTGAACGGGAGGGTTGGCAGTTATCATCTGCCAGCCCTCCCACTGACTAATGCTTTTATTGAATGAAGAAATATTTATCATTTGTGAGCTGTGTTGTAGTGTGGTGGTCGTGTTTATTCTGAGCCACTCCTCCTGCCCCCCCGTACTAAACTATTCAGGTCACGCAAATTGAGAGTGTGCCGCTAGCCCACCTGAGTGTTTTGCATGTTTCTCTTCCTGCAGTTCCTGGAGTCTCCTCTTCAGACTCTCGTTTTCTCTCTGGGTTCGGGCGGTTTTCTCCTGGTACTCCGACACCGTCTCCTTCACCACCTCCAGCACCTCCTGCACCGCGGCCGACAGCAGCTTGGCCACTCGGCAGTTCAGACGCTCCATTTTCAACATATTTTGACTATTACAAAAAGTCTACCACGGTAGAATGGCGAGGCTGTTCAGCTGGGCTTTATGTATTTACTGTCAAATGGTCACCGAAAGGCACCGAATACATTACACTCAAATGCGCTCGACTTCCAAGTTTACCGCTGTACGGGACCTCAAGTCTGCAAACGATCGGCTGTTGGCACTACCAGGAAACCCTAGTTGTACACAGCAAAATCCATCAGATGAAAAGTACAATTACTTTATATTGCACTCCTCGGCACAGCGTTGCCGTTGCGAAGACAATCCTCTACTTCTCGGTCGTCTTGCACATTATTATGAATCCATAAATCATTAATAAAACAGCAGTACCGGCGGACAAAATGCGGAATGAAAAACAAGAATAGAGCTGTTCAAATACACCTAATACGGTGGATTAGGCATCTCTACACCGGATCTCTGATCATGTGTTGCCTTTAGTTTGAGATGGACGCGCCCACTGATTAGAAATCAGATCATCGGCTGTTCGTCTCTCCGTGTCCTCTAAAGCAACGCTTACTTCCACTGGCCCTGGATCTGATCTGTACGAACTTCATTACGTTCATCGACCACAGCATCCCCGACACAATAACAAATAAACGGTTGCTTTACCGCCATCTAGCGTTGTGGATGATCCACACTTGGCATGTTTGTACCCAAAACCACAAAATTGTGATTTGTTTTGTGTGGCTGATTAAGAGTTGTCGGTTTATTTCTCCTCGGTGAACAGCGAAGTGACACAGTTAACATCGACAATACATTCAGCACACACATGCAGTTACAGCAGCAGACTGGACCCACACAGAAAAGTGACATGACATGCTTTGAAGTTGAAAGTGCCATATAATCAAACACATTTAAATCCAACATTTTCTGATACACACCAAAGATGAACAGACAAAGTCAACAGCGTAGTTCTCCAACAGAAGCTTTTTTAAAAGCTCTAAGCTTATTTACACTTGATCCCTCAAAAGATCACCTTAAAACTGATTAATTCTCAATTCATGAATTCATGAAACCCATTCTCCTCATCATGGCAGCAGGTTGTTGTCATGGTGGCAGGTCGTCGTCTTGGCAGGTTGTCGTGGCAGCAGGTCGTCTAGACGACGGGTGGTCACGGCATCAGCGCAGGTCCTCTCGCTCCGTCTCATCAAACAGGCTTAGTAGGTTCTTTGGTTCGATGCTTAGGTTCCAGCTCAGAGCCTTCTCCGCCTCGTCTCCATGGAAACGCTGGGTGGAGCCGCTGCGTAGCGACTGGCGGCTGCAGGCAGAGTCAGGGGACACGACCGGCGTGCCACTCCTTCTGTGGGCGGAGCCGAGGCGTGAGTGATGGGTGGGGTTGCTAACGGAGTGGATAGGGGAGTGGGCGGGGCTGGGGCTGGGGCTGGGGGTGTGAAGAGGTGACCTTGGGAGGGGGGTGGAGGTGCTGCCCATAGACAGCCTGGAGCGGACCCTGCAGACACACAGACACTGGTCATTAAGGAGCAGGTAGGGGTTAGACAGTGAATACACAGGTCACAGGCCATGGAGGTCAAGGGGCAGCTAGGGGTTAGGGAAGCTTACTCCTATAGGTAGACTGTGGACATTGGGGCTGGTAACAGAGAGGACTTCCAGAACCCAGAACCTTTTTGCTGGTAGTTGAACTCATGTGTATCATACTCATGTATATCTTATGAGTCTATATCTTATGAATCCTATAACTCTAACCTTAGTGGGATTTTGATGGGATAATAATAATAATAATAATGTACAGTTTTACGTCAAGAGCTATGGATGGTGCCGTTACCTCTCGGGGAAGGAGGGGGAGGGGTGCACGGAGTGCTCTTGAGGTTCCTCCAGGAACACAGTGTCATCCACCAGAGCCTCAGGGTTGCTGGTCCTGGAGATGAGGGGCAGTGCAAACTCCTTCTCCCAGCTGTCCCTGGGAGGGGTGCAGGGGGCGGGGGTCTTCCAGCTGGGGAGCCAGGGCAGCCTCAGGAACGACCACAGCCTCCAACTGAGCCACATCGCCGACTACACAGAAACCACAATCCCATTCTCCTGGTTACACAGTGCAGTTGTCATGCCGCATTCCGTAAGTGAACTGGTGTTGTGGAACATTTCCAGGAGTTAACTTGTGGAACATTCTCAACGTCAAGCTGTGATGTTAGGAAGTGCTACAAGTGCACAGGTTCCAGAACACTGGAACACACATTGTTTTCCAAGTTGGCCTGGTAGAACAGGTCCTGGGAGGGGGCGCCTAGTCTGACCTGGTAGAGAGAGGCCAACAGGAGGGCAGTCTCCTGGAGGACGAGGGAGAGATGCCTCCTCCACATGCGTCTCCTTACAGAGGGGAGGGAGAGGAGGAGAGGGACGCTGGCTCTCTCCAAGGGCTCTGGAGCAAGCATCATCTTCAGCACCATCTGCAGCTCATCGGAGAGGACTACACAACAGCAACACACATCAGGGGAGGATCCTTCAAGCCATGTTCATCCTACAAGAGACCCAAGTCAAATGAGGAGCGAATAGAGAGCAACACATGGAGTGAGTGAGGAACATACCATTGGTGAACTCTGTCGGAAGGCAGCCCTTCCGTAGCTGCTGCCAGCCCTCTCCTCCCTTAGGAACCTCCATGTTACATACAAGCTCCAAGATGGACACCCCCAAACTAACAGACAAACACACACACCGCCAAGAAGACAAGTCGACGTAAATATCAACTTATACGAGCTAAAAAGTCCTGTGAAAGCAGGTTACACAAACCATCGGCGTCCCTTGACATTCATAGACAGGCGCGCGCTTACGTTAAGACAGGTGAGACCACCTCTAGACAGGTGTGCTTACCTGAAGACGTCGGCAGCGGGTCCATACTCTCCCCTGAGCAGTTCCTGAGCCATGTACCTGGGATCCCCCTCCTGCAGGTCCTCCCTGCCCCGCCCAGACAGCGGGCCCACCCCTCCCTGTGGCAGCTCCATCATCAGGCCAAAGTCCCCCAGCTTCAGGCGCCCTGACCTGGTGAGGAACACGTTGGCGGGCTTGACGTCCAGGTGGACGAAGCCCTGGGAGTGCAGGTGCTGCAGGGCCGACAGCAGGTCACACAGGTAGGCCCAGGCCGTGGCCTCGTCTGGAGAGAGACACACTCGGGTTTGGGTAAAAGCGTCTGCTAAATGCCCTAAATGTCAAAGTCAAAGTCGCTTTATTGTCAATTCCTTCACATGGCAAGACATACAAAGGAATCGAGAGAACGTTTCTCACCCTCCCACGGTGATACAGATGAAGTGCACAGGCACAACAGGCAGGACAAGACATTCCTAATACTAAAAGTAAACATTTCTACAGATAACATAAAGGATAAAAAGACAATAATAATAAATATGCAATGTCGGAATCTACTGTTATATGAGGTAGGAATAGCAGCATAAGTAAGCATGTCAGTGCAAAATGTAAATGTAAAATGTAAATGTAATGTTGTGGTTCTATGTTGTGGTCCTGAGGCGGGCTGGTAGGATTGTGGCCGATCCCTCTCATCCCGGTCACAGACTCTTTGACCCGCTCCCCTCTGGCAGGAGGCTGCGGTCCATCAGGACCAAAACCTCCCGACACATGAACAGTTTCTTCCCAGCAGCAGTTGGGATCCTGAATCGGTCCCGGGACCCCCTCACCCCCTCCCCCATCCCCAGTGACAATTACACTCCTTACTCCCCTGCACTGTACACCATTTGCACTCCCCGCAACATTCATTCACTTGTACAAACAATTTTTTCACTTTTTTATACTTCACTTTTCACTTTGCACTTTGCACTGACACTACTGTTACTGTTGCTTGTTGTTTGTACTGTCTTTGTTGGTGTTGTTTTGTTGTGTTGTGTTGTGTTTTGTTTTGTGTTGTTTGTGTTGTTGTTTTGTTTTGTGTTGTTTGTGTTGTTGTTTGTTGTCTGTCAATGCGCGTGAACCACCAGGACAAATTCCTCGTAGGTGCAAACCTACTTGGCAATAAAGTTCTTCTGAGTTCTGAGTTCTGAGTATACACGGTGGTTCTATACGTTGTGGTTGTGTATATAACAGACCTATGTTGGCAGGCTGGTTCTCGGCGTGCAGCTGCAGGTTGGTGCAGCAGAGCTCCGTCTGGATGTGCAGGCGGTCGGCCTCCTCCCAGGCCGCGATGAAGGCCAGGATGTGGGGGTGTGGTCCCAGGAGCTCGTGGTTCCGGGCCTCCCTCACGCTCCACGTGCGCTCCCGGCCACCCCGGAAGCGGTGCACGGAGCGCTTCACGGCATACTGGCGGCCGTCCTGGTGACTCAGCACCTGGGGGTGCAGCGTGCGCGCACACGCACACGCACACACACACACACACAGTTGTTGGGGGACACAAACCCCATACCATTGGACTGGGTGTTGGGCACTGGGTGGCCAACACCCTCACCAGTAGACTACCCTGCCCCACCAGGACCCGGTCTCTCACCTTGTAGACCTCCCCAAAGGAGCCGCGCCCCA
>OMKI01004819.1:0-22571 GCA_900302315.1 Phycis blennoides
TGGAATGGCTCCCTGTCCAAACCTCACTCGCTAAACACTGGTGTCCCTCAAGGCTCAGTACTAGGACCGCTTCTGTTCTCCCTATATACCAGATCTTTAGGCTCTGTAATCACATCACACGGTTTTTCCTATCACTGTTATGCAGATAACACTCAGCTGTTCCTCTCCTTCCCCCCCGCAGACACTCTGATTGCAACACGCATCTCAGAATGTTTGGCAGACATAAGCTCTTGGACAACTGCGCACCAACTCAAGCTCGATTTCACAAAGACTGAGCTTCTCTTCATACCGGGGAGAGACTGCCCTCACAGGGACCTACTGGTCTCGGTTGAGGGCATTACAGTATGTGCCTCACCGACCATGAGGAACATTGGCGTAATACTCGACAACCAACTGTCCTGCACTGATCCGGTAGATTGGCTCTCTACAACATCCGCAGGATCCGGCCATTCCTCACGGGGGAAGCAACACAGCTCCTGACCCAAGCACTCCTGACCCTCATCTCCCACCTCGACTACTGCAACTCGCTCTTGGCTGGACTCCCTACAACCCCGATAAAACTTTTGCAGCGGATCCAGAATGCTGCAGCACGCCTTGTGTTCAACAGACACAATTCTCCCACTTGACCCCCCTCTTCCATGACCTCCACTGGCTCCCTGTAGTAGCTCGCACCAAATTCAAGACGATGGTACTGGCCTACAAAGCTGTTAATGGAACTGCCCCTACCTACCTCCAAGCGTTAATGAAACCCCACGCCCCTGCTCGAGCACTCCGCTCAACTACCTCAGCTGGTCGACTGGTACCTCCATCACTAAAAGGAGGAAAAGGTTGGACGGCGAAATCACAACTTTTCTCTGTTTTGGCACCGCAGTGGTGGAACGAGCTCCCTGCCAATGTCAGGATCATCTTCCCCCCTCTCCCAAAAAAACAAACTACAAAACAACCCCCCCCCCCCCCATGCTCTTGTATTTTGTACGTTTTGGCACTTTATAATTTTGTAACTTTGTAACTTGGCACAGCCAGAGATGTTGTATACTAGCAGTGGTTAACCTAGCAATTGAACTGCTTGAAGCTTGTTCTGATGACTTCTTACTGTATTAACAGCAATTAAATGTTTCACGTTCTTCTGACAAATGTACTTTTTGTAAGTCGCTTTGGATAAAAGCGTCTGTTAAATGCCCTAAATGTAAATCTAAATAACTTCCCATGCAGATACCCCATATTAAAGAGGCAAGGTTTCTTTCCAATACAAAATGGGTTGCCAGGGCTGCTGCCTGCAACGGATGTGACTGAGACACAATACAAGTTGCTTATGGTGAACAGGCTACAAAAAAATATAGATGAATTAATAAATACAGCCCAAACCCAATTTGAGCCTGTGAAATATGTGACAAATAATGACCAACCCCAACCTGTTGGTTCCTGCTGGGTCTCATCGGGTTCAGGCAGAGATCTCAATCCTTGAGAACATTCCACTGTGTGTACGACATGAATCCCTGGCACCTTCTGAGGCAGACTTGTGAAAGATAGAATAGTGCACTCCTAGTCTCTCTGATGCCTTAGTTAATTTCAATATTTTTATTTCAGCCATTTTTTTTGCAATACATATTCCTTGTCAGAAATGTAATCAATCAGATCCACAGAGCATGTGTACCATTTTTTTTGTAATTGGTGTCAAAATGTTCCCCAAAACTGTCCAGAGAAATGCATCCAGTCATCATCATGGGCCCAAAGGGCAAACATTTTCAGCATATCATTACAGTTAGGGCATTTAGCAGATGCTTTTGTCCAAAGTGACTTACAATCAGTACATTTGTGGGACATGTGGACAGTTAGAGGTGGGGATCGAACCGCTAACCCTCCGGAAAATGGACGACCCGCTTTACCCGCTTTGCCCACCTTACCCATGTGTGTATATGTGTGTAGTTTCCATCAGGGTGGCAAGGGCTGGGTGTTTATAGTGCCTCCTATGGGCGAGTCGGTGCCAAACTTTTGGGAGACCGATGTACCGGGAAAACATGTATGTCCTCAACAAATATTAAAACTACTAATCCAGAATGAGAATACCAATTCTAAGAATTACAGTAGGTATCCACAGATACTGTGTGAATACCTAATACAAATACAACAGGGTTCCTACAGATTTCCCCCAATGAAAAGATGGTTACACAGAATAATACATAGCTACCATTGACAACAACTAAGTCTTGAATTACGATGTCTAACCAGTACTATTCATACACATGTATGTAGAAAGAACTGGTCTTAATTCTGTCTTTTTAACTATATTTTAACTTCCTGTTTCCAAAAAAGGTCTACAGAATAGCAGTTCAGCCTCTCTCATTAGGTGAGTTAAGTCTTCAGTTGCATTGTTTAAAGGTGTCTGAAATGTGTTTGAAATACTTGCTTTATAATACAGTATATTGTGTATATTAAATGTGCAATGTGTCAAGTATCTGTACTTTTCTATTGTTCTAACAAGCTGCAAAAGAGGCAATGTGCATCAGATGAGCGAAGTAGGCAGCAAGGTTCTGGGGAGGAAAGCCAAGAATCTACAAGTAGGCAGACTGACAGAGACCGACAAGCTCAACACTGGACGGGTTAGTAAAGGCAAACAGTGAAATTGAACATGCCAAGTTTCATTGTTTTGCTTGTGTTCGTCTGTCTTGCCTTTGTATGTACCTTCAACCATTTTCTCAAATCATCTCTCCTTTGCCTTCCTTTGTAGGTGAGGCTAGCTGTATTCTGGGAATACATGAAGGCAATTGGGGTGATACTGTCCTGCATCAGCCTACTACTTTTTCTTGCACACCATATGGCCTCCCTCTTCTCCAATTATTGGCTCAGTCTGTGGACTGATGATCCTATCATCAATGGCACCCAGCCCAATAGGAAGATGAGGTTGGGTGTTTACAGTGTTTTGGGCCTCTCTCAGGGTAGGCAACAGCAGATGTTAAACAGGGGTATTTCTTGTGTAAAATGTTTATACATTTTACACAATATTAAAAAATGTTAATGTATCCCCACTTTTCTTTTGTTAACAGGCATTGCGGTCTTCTGCTACTCGATTGTAGTGTCTATCGGTGGCATTCTAGCCTCACAGTACCTTCACCAGAGTATGCTCCATGATGTACTCCGATCACCCATTTCCTTCTTTGAACGTACCCCTAGTGGTAGCCTGGTGAATCGCTTCTCCAAGGAGATGGACACGATTGACTCAGTCATTCCAAGTATCATAAAAATGTTTATGGGGTCCATGTTCAATGTGCTGGGCTCCTGTGTGGTCGTCCTGGTGGCTACGCCCCTTGTGGCCATCATTATACCCCCATTGGGACTTGTATATTACTTTGTGCAGGTATGCAACCCTCTCTTGGCAAATTGAAAACAATTCACACCAATATTATCATCGAGCACCTATTGCTTTTCACAATCAAAAAATATATCTGCATATCATGTTGACTAAACAGGAATGATTGAGATGGAAAAACACATTGCCTTATCTTCAAGGAAATTATCTGACAATACCACAATTCCTTCCATGACTCTTTAGAGGTTCTATGTTGCATCATCCCGGCAGCTGAAGCGATTAGAGTCAGTGAGCCGATCACCTGTCTACACCCACTTTAATGAAACCCTGCTTGGCACAAGTGTCATCCGTGCCTTTGGGGAACAAGAGCGCTTTATCTTCGAAAGTGACAGGCGTGTGGACCGCAATCAGAAGGCTTACTATCCAAGTATTGTGGCAAACAGGTGAGCAGATAATACATTGGTATATTGATGAATATTGTGATGAACAAGGCTGAACAAAACGCTAAAAGTGGAAAAATTAATAGCAGTGTATTTATACCAAAATCTTTACCAAAGAAATACTATCAAGAATCCCTAATCTCTCAGTATCAGCAATATGTACATGCAGGTATGGAAATGTTGGGTGAGTGTTGGATGGGTTAACTAAAGAAAATTGCTTTGTTTTTTTAGGTCAATGCTAAATGGAATGTCTGGTTAAGATTGATAGTTATGAAGTGAAAGAGTGAAAAACCTTGTTCACCAATATTTTAGTGAGCCTGTGTGAGGGACCCAGTGCCAGAAAACCAGGAATGCAAGTAGAATTACTAACAGGGGTTTTATTTCACCCAAATGAATCAAAAAACAGGTAGGAGTAAACGGATAACAAAAACATAACCTTATGCAAAATAATATCAAGAAGAATGAATATTGGTATGTTCAGCACTAAACATACCGGCAGACAACCAGCACTGGGACTCAAGCGTGACATTCCACAATTGAGAAATGAGGCACAATATACTTAATAGGCTAAACTAACTGACACAAGAGGGGAGGAACAGAAACAGCATTTATATTTTATAATATAAGCTGTAATTCATGTTATATTTATGCATTATTATTCTTGATAAAATATACATTCTATGACTTATTATTTTTATATAAAATATACATTCTTAAACATATTAGTCATTCCCCCCTACCCCCCTCTAGTCTCTTGCTAGCTCTGCAAGAGAAGAGAGTCCAGGTTGGCAGGTCCATACATATCATTTTGTCCATTCCATTGTCAGCCAAAATGTCTGTAAAAAAAAAAAAAGAGACAGAGAGAGGGGTTGATTCACCACTGCCACCATATGTCAGGGACTGAACTCCAGAAAACCAGGAACGCAGGTAGAATTAACCTAATTACCAAGTATTTACCAGGTAAATATAAACATGGCAAATTATAATATATTATATTGGGTAATTACCAATAAATAAGTCTGAAATTACAGAGAAACTATAGCTGACATACTAGGAAAAACCTCCACTATTGCCCTTCAACTCAACTAGTTTCAAGTTTCAAGTCGTTTGTTATCAAATGTGCAGCATCACTTACAGTCATACTGTAAGTGATGCTGAAATGTATTGGACGAGGCCCGTTCTAGCATGGAAGGAGAAGGGCTCTTCCACTTCCGGTGTGCCGAGTATGGTGGCACTGATGAGGGCTCCACTCCAACTAAGTACCGTGTAGTTGTGACCGTTTTAGGTTGGTAATATTTCTGATATAATTGCATACTTCCTAGGAAGTAGGCAACCAGTTCTTAGAAACATTACCCATCAATTCCAGTTACAATCGTAGTTATCCAAGGTTATGTTGGTAACAGCAAGTTTAATTATGTGCTATCTAGAAATGTATAGTACTTATAATCATTATAGTTAGAGTAATATATGAAATGGTTATTGTTCATGGCTCCTCGTATTTATAAAGGGTTCATTAGATTTATCCTACAAACTATCGACTATCGACGAGTTTTTATGAAGAATTACATCAATACTTGGTAATAACCTCCACAGGAACAGTTTTTGTTCTAGTGCCATGGTGCATCTTTTTAAATACAGGGTACCTTCTTGAAGATGTTTCTATAATTTACTCAGTAAGCAAGCTGAAACTGTACTGTAAAAGGAAGCCTTGTTTGTTTCCATGGTGTTACTCTTATCATTTAACTTGTAACTGGATAATCCCTTTTTCTATGCAATAACACAAACGTTTACCATGCATTAGGGGTTGACCAATATGTTTCTTTCAGGGCCAATCCCAATTATTAGTAATCCAGGAGGCCGATAACTGTTATTTCGATCCAACTGTACATTTGCAGTAAAAAAAATAATACAATCTTGGGGTCAAAATTTAGAATAGCACAAACTCCAACACAAAACTTAGTTGAGATCCCTTTAAAAGAGAACATAAGGATAAGTACATTATCTTAAAACAAATAGGGCAGGGAATTCCTAGTAGCATTTATTATAAAGTTAACTTAACATTCTTATAAATAAATATATAAACAATATGGCTCCCCAAAGTTTAAATAATTAAAATGCTATATATTGAATGACAGGGAGCCTGTCATTCAAAACTCGGCTACTTCATTACACATTATTACTATAGCTGAATTTGTAGCAATAGATGTGACTATTCAGCTCTGACAACTGTACAACATCTATGCAGTCAATGTATGGATTAACACAGGCCTTAGATGCAGTTCCATTATCTAAAGTCTGTAACAACAATGTCTGTATTTTTTTTTGTTTTAGCTTATTAAATTTGCTATTAGCTTAACCAGCGTGTTGTGGATGTGTAAAACATACCAGTGGTGGATGGGGGGGCACTGCAGGCAAAGCAGTTTGTTATTGCATTTCTACATGATTTGAACAGATAGGGGAACAGATTGGGGTTTTTTAATACTTTTGAAGTACTTATTGGCTTTTTACTCACAAAGGTTTTAATGCACTTACAGCAACGAGTGTAGTTGTTGCCAACTCGAGAACCATATATCTTTCACTTCAATGTCACTATCCACTACGGCCTGTGTGTTTTTTAGGAGCTGAGCCCTGCTCTAAGAGCAGAGGGGAGGACAGACAGGAGCGGCTGCAGCACCAGTTTGAGCTGCACTTTCTCCACTTTGAGCTGCTCAAAGTGGAGAAAGTGCCCATGGTTTGCATTCGTTGTGGTTATTATGTACTTCCATCATCTCAAATCAGTGAAAGAAACTTTCGGGTTTCCCCTAAATGCTTTCACAACAGCACTGCGCCACTTTTAAAAGCATATCGGTGAAACACTGTATAACATGCCTGGCGATACCATGAAATTTACACTACAGTTTCAGCTTCCTTACTGAGTAATTTGTAATGTCTTACTTCGTAATATTGCAGAGACATGGAAAAGCCGTCAACGAGATGCTCATGGGATGCTTGTATCATCACGATAGATGCAGAGATAAGCAAAGATATCATAGACATTTTAAGTCAAATTATGTTCATTGACTATAATGATATTCCAGGAGATGGCCCTGGCTTTCCTTATATATGTATAAAGTTTTAATGACAAATGTCAAGGTCCTGTCAAACAGGACCTTGCAAAAAACAAAAAAACATATGAAGAGGAACTCGCCAATCACTAGAAAATAATGTATTGGCTTTGTGTTATTTGAGAATTAATTCACATTTCCCATTGACTTGACAACAGTTATGGGTCTCAATCCCTCCATCTACAGTCATTAGAGGAAGTACATGCTAGTCCTTCCTCGTGAGACTCACAAATAGACCGTCATGGTTTTCACTTTGCAGTAATGACAATGTTGGATAACTGAGTGTTGGATAGGTCAACTAAAGAAAATAGGAAAGGATATGGGTAAAAGCAAAACAAAGTCAGTGCTGCTTGGTACTAGCCAAAAGAGAGATATACACTTTTAAAGACTTAACTGTGGGTGTGTTCAGTTAAGGAGACCACACACTCAACAACTCCCTGCTGGTCAAGTGAGGAAATACACACACACACACACACACACACACACACACACACACACACACACACACACAGAAAGCAACATGGAGGATGAATATAACGATATTGCTTTTCAGTAAAGAAAAAAAAATGTATCATTCCATTGTACAGGTGGTTAGCAGTACGCCTGGAGTTTGTCGGAAACTGTATTGTGACATTTGCGGCTCTCTTTGCTGTCATGGCCCGTGAGAGTCTTAGTCCCGGGATAGTGGGACTGTCTATATCCTATGCCCTGCAGGTAAAAAGCTATAACAATACACATGTATACACTTAACATTACACCTTTTACATCTAGACCATGAATATATTTGTACGTTACTCCATACTTAGTGTTGAATCGAGCCTTACTTTTTGCTTCTAGTATGTAGTATTTATTGTTAAAATAAAGACAATACACAAGACAATTGTAAGGCCAAATTCATAGAAATCCTATTGACTTGCTACTACTATTACTGCTGCTGCGATGTTGATGTTCTCAGCATAATTGTAAAATGTGTAATATTGAACTTTGTTTTTGCTATGACATTTAGTGTATACACTTGTTGATTGCTGGCATTAGAATAAATAATATTTGATGGAAAATATAATAAAGAACACATATATAGGCAAACATTAAAAGTATGATGCCATTCAGAAGTAACGTGGGATCATGGGAGTAGTTGCCCTTATCACCATTACCAGTGAAAATCATGTGACTCAGGCATGGACAAGTTAATGTATTCAAGTTTTTTTCACATCACATTTCGTCATGTTCATTAATGTTATTTAATTCAATTCTAATGAAATAGCCACAAGTAGGTAGTCAATACAATTGAGGTCTTTACGGTCAAAACAAACATACAGAAAATTGCTGATATGTTGAGCTTTGTTACATTATAGTGTTACCCTACACAGTGCTTCCCACAGAATTAGATTCTACTGGGGGTTTGAAGTGTTTTGTTTTTTTAGTTGATAAATATTGGATATTTAACAATACAATTCACCAGACACCGTTATGAGTCCCGTGTGTCTGCGGTGTAAAAAACGCTATAACACCAGAGACACTTCTGCTGTTTAGAAGTCCCGCCAGCTGTAGAACAGTCAAAAACATGTAAAAACAACTGTGCGGCCAATGGAGCTCCTGTTTAAGTATAACACACATAGACTGTATATAATACAGATTTACTGACTTTCGATATGTGCACATTGGTGGAAACTACCCTTCTTCCCACGCTTGATCATGTTTTGATTCAGAGTGTGCACAGAGAGGAGGGGCTATTCAGACAGCCAATGTGTTGTGGGCAGCTCTACAATTAAATTAGATTTTTTTCCATTGTAGATAGTAAAAAATAGTTGATAAAAGGCGGAAACAGTCGTTCTCTCGGACGGATAAAAACTTTATAATGCTAAACCTGGGCAGCCCACCCAAGTGAATTCTATGTGTGGTAAACACTTCAATAGCTTAGGGGCTGGCATGAGCCACTTGTAATATTAGCACAACTTGGTAAGCTGGATCGATATTTTGTTATCATATCCATCAATAAGATCTCTACTGGATTTTTGCGTGTTTTCTCCTGAGGTTAGGGGATAAAGGGAATATAACGTCATTGAAGAGCGACAATGAAACCTTAAGTTGTATTAAACTACAGAATTATCTGGGTTTGAACATTGTTGGAAACATTTTGGATATTGAAAGTACACAAGTATATTTAACATAGGTTTAGTCGTTTTTAGATATTTTAATGCCCTAAGTTACATATTATAACTTTAAGTTAGAAATAATCTTAAATGGTCCTGATTTGTATTCACTTATCTCAACCCCACTTTGCAGATGACTGCCTCACTGACCTGGCTGGTAAGGATGTCATCTGATCTGGAGACGAATATTGTGGCAGTAGAGAAGGTCAAAGAGTACGGTGACACTGAGAAAGAGGTAAATATAATGGTATAATAATGTCTACAATAATAATGTTTTTGTCCATACAATGTGTACACCTCCTGATCCTGCGACCACTCTGAAGAGAAATAGAAGTAGTTTTAGCACATTGAACAAAGCTTAATTCATTATAATATTAAGTCTTTAACAGAACTAGCACATTAAAATAGGATATAGGACCTGAAATTCATTGGGTATAACCAACAGGCATGTTAATAGGCACTGAGTGGTTTACAACATGCAAATGATAAAGGGCAATGAATATATTTAAGTGTATAATCTCATTGGACATTGAACCAGTAGATGATGGGGTCCTGCGTGAACGTGGGTCACTGTTATGCAAACTGCACTGATTAAAATTCCCAGTTGTGCAAGTGAGACAGTAAAAATGTTTTGTTCTTATTTGGAAATCAATGGCCTTGTTTACAAATGTGTTTTGAATCTTTATTTGAAAGCAGGTAAAAGATGCCAATGTAAATACATGTTTTCTCGATTGAAACGGATGGGAGGTAGTGTGCATACAATAGGGTACGATATGGTGATACAAAGAGAGATGTTTTCTTTGGCTGAACAGGCAGGAACAGTTGTATGACGGTTGTTTAGACAAGTTGTCAAAACTGCTCACCTTATGGTGAGCAGTTCACCATAAGGTCACCATAAGGTTCACCGTAAGGTGAACTGCTCCTATGTACCATAGGATGGGTGAAATGCAGAGTACACATTTTGTCCAATATCTTAAAAATACTGAGAATGACAAATAAAGGCCGAAAGGTCATCTCTCTCAATAAAAAGTAGCTAGAAAGTGATTTTCATTATCACACCGGGGCATCACTTTTTAAATGTGTTTTTGCATAGATGACACTTTTGTGTTAAAAGTTCTCCACAAAATATCCTGCAGTTATATTTTCCATTTAAGATACTACTTCAAATGGCAGCAATCAACAAGGATTAACAGTAATGTTATAGCAAAAAGGTAAAAACAAAGTTCAATATTTAACAATCTACAATTGGTATATACAGAGAACATGAACACAGCACAGCAGTAGTAATAGTAGTAGCAGAGTCATAAATTGGTGAACATATTCTAGCATCTGATATACTCTGAGACAAAGAAAATAACCTGTTAGACAAGAGTAGTGAGACCACTTTTTTAACTTTAACAGGTTAGTGGTCCCTCGTACGTACCTGGTAGACATTAGTGTGCTGGTGTAAATATACAGGTGTCCAGAGTATTTGCTCCGCAACTAAACTTAACTACACCCCCCAGTTAATGCAAACTTGAATCTATATATGTGTGTACATGCATAATAAACTACATTGAAAGGCACATAAAAAAAAAAAAAAAAGAATTCAGCATATCTTTTAAGCACTTACTACAAGCTATTTTGTTCTGAATAACAGTTTCTTCTTCTGCTGTGCTAAAAATGCTGGATGTATATTTTTGCCACATTTAATATCCATATTCAATGTAAATATACCAGATGTGTATTTATGTAGTTACCATAATGTCCCGTGTTGAATTAATAAAGTATTATCTTATTGAGAGGGCAGTGGGACATGGAGCATATTCAGGTTTATGTTTTTAGTGATGTCACTTACAGTAATTATCATAAGCTTCAACCCTAGTCGTGATAGTTGCCATGGAACATGTCTATAGGTCTAGAACAAAGAGGTATATAACACAAATAAAGTGTCAGTTTAACAAAGCAAATCAAATAATTTTCAACAACTTCAATCAGGGGCTCACCCTCTATCAACCACTTTGCCCAACCACCTTTATTATTCATTCTCTCTCTCTCTCTCTCTCTCTCTCGCCTGCCCGCCTCTAGGCAGAGTGGCTACACGAATCATCCACCATTCCTCCTGGATGGCCAACAGCTGGCCTCATTGAGATCAGAAACTTTGGTCTACGCTATCGAGAGGACCAAGATTTAGCCATCTGCAACATTACAGTTACAATCCTGGGAGGAGAGAAGGTACTATTACAGATGTGTTGAGCAATGCTGGAGTCAGCAGCATATTTAATCTCCAAAAAAAAGGTTAATGCTGAAAACCTGTAGAATATACTTTGACCATTAATGACCTACCATTTCATTGTTGATAATCAGATTAAAACCCATCATATTTGCTAAATCTTTATAAAATACAGAATGCTAAATATCAGCCCTGGTGACCGTTTGCATTTGCATATTTTGCATTCTGTATTTTATGAAGATTTACCGATTGTTTCATTTAGTTAATATTCAGCATGAGAACAATCATGCTGAATATTAACAAAATGAAACAATCGATAGATATACAGTAAATAGTCTGTATCAAGGAAAAAGAAAGAAAAAGAAGAAAAAAGAAATCTAAATTTTGTTCAAATGTTATTAATAGCAGTGCAATCATTTACGTTTACATTTTACATTTAGGGCATTTAGCAGACGCTTTTATCAAAAGCGACTTACAAGAGTACATTTGTCATAAGAAGGTGAAACATTTCATTGCTGCTAATACAGTAAGAAAGTCACCAGAACAGGTTTCAAGCATTGCAATCAATTGCCAGTATTCAACATCTCTGACTAAGTGCCAAGTTACAAAGAGCAATTAAAGTGCCAAGACGTACAACAAATAAGAGCATGAGGGTAGGGTTATGCAGGGTTCAGGTGAACTCTGAACAAGTGGGTCTTGAGTCTCTTCCGGAAGATGGGGAGTGACTCTGCAGTCCTGACATTGGCAGGGAGCTCGTTCCACCACTGCGGTGCCAAAACGGAGAAGAGTTGAGATTTTGCCATCCAACCTTTTCCTCCTTTTAGTGATGGAGGTCGACCAGCTGAGGTAGTGGAGCGGAGTGCTCGAGCAGGGGCGTGGTGTTTCACTAATGTTTGGAGGTAGGTAGGGGCAGTTCCATTAACGGCTTTGTAGGCCAGTAGCATCGTCTTGAATTTGATGCAAGCCACTACAGGGAGCCAGTGGAGGTCTTGGAAGAGAGGGGTCATGTGGGAGAATTTGTGTCGGTTGAACACGAGGCGTGCTGCAGCGTTCTGGGTCCACTGCAAAGGTAAAATTGCGGTTGCAGGGAGTCCAGCTAAGAGCGAGTTGTAGTAGTCAAGGCGGGAGATGACAAGTGCTTGGGTCAGGAGCTGTGTTGCTTCCCTTGTGAGGAAAGGCCGGATCCTGCAGAGAGAAAATCTATAGGAGCGGGTCACTGCAGTGATGTTTGCAGTGCAGGACAGTTGGTTGTCGAGTATTAGGCCCAGGTTCCTTGCGGTCGGTGAGGCAGATACTGCGATGCCCTCGACCAAGACCAGCAGGTCCCTGTGAGGGCAGTCTTTCCCCGGTATGAAGAGAAGCTCAGTCTTTGCGAGACTGAGCTTGAGTTGATGCGCAGTTGTCCAAGAGCTGATGTCTGCCAAGCATTCTGAGATGCATGTTGCAATCAGTCTGAGGGGGGGGAGGAGAGGAACAGTTGAGTGTCGTCCGCATAACAGTGATAGGAGAAGCCGTGTGATGTGATTACAGAGCCTAGAGATTTGGTATATAGGGAGAACAGAAGCGGTCCTAGTACTGAGCCTTGAGGGACACCAGTGTTTAGTGAGCGGGGTTTGGACAGGGAGCCGTTCCATGTGACCTGATAAGTGCGATCCATGAGGTAAGATGTGAACCAGGATAGTGCAGTGTCAGTAATGCCGAGTTCAGCGAGGGTGGTGAGGAGAGTCTGGTGGTACACGGTGTCGAACACCGCAGACAGGTCAAGGAGAACAAGGTGAACAAGAGGGAAGAGGCTTTGGCGGCATGAAGGGACTCGGTCACCGTCAGGAGGGCCGTCTCTGTAGTGTGCGCAGTCTTGAAGCCAGACTGATGGGGATCAAGCAAGTCGTTTTCTGAGAGGTAGGAGGACAGTTGGTTAGAGACTGCACGTTCCAGTGTTTTAGAAAAAAATAATAGCAGAGATACCGGTCTGTAGTTCAGGATGTCAGCAGTGTCGAGGGTAGGCTTCTAGAGCAGTGGTTTGACTATGGCAGTTTTCATTTGTTAATATATTTGGTAATATCATTTGGTAATATATTTAAATGTCTTTATTTGTATTATGAACACTAAACGTATAAATGTATGAATGCTTAGAAAGCTTTTGGCATTTTGTTTCATACCCCCCACTTGAGAAATGATTGGGCCAAAATGTTGCTTAGATTTAGTAGGTGAAGCGTTGAAAAACACCTCCATCAGTGTGAGGGGAAATGGTAATCCCTCTTCCAGAACACATTACCATGGGACGCAATTATACAAGCCCTGTGTTGAATTAGGCAGAGAAAGACCCCGATCCTGTCTCTCATGCTGCAATATGTCATTTTAAGGCGATCTTCTTCTTCTGGCGTATGTCCTTAGACCCTCAACTCCATTGAGGCGGGCCAGTCCAGCGTCCTATCATCGAGGTCAATTCGACCATGTTCACCGTTCGGGGGCCACAGTTTGGGGCATAATGTGTTCCACAGTTTGTAGTGGGTCTCTGCACTCGCATTGGGCACTGTCCGCGATGCCCCACTTCTGCATTGCTGCCCCGAAGCGTCCCACACCTTTCCTCAGGCGGTTGAGGGTTGTCCACTGCTTTCTGGGCAGGTGCTGGCCAGGAATGTCTGTGGGGTCTTTGACGTAGTGGTGTAGCCTAGATGGTTCCGCTGACTTCCACTGGTTCCTCCATTTTGCCTTGACCCAGGCAGCCTTGGAGCTGGTGTTATGCGCAGCAGTTCTTGGGCGTGTGTGGCAATGGGGCGGCAGGACTTGAGGCGCATGCGCTCTGGTGTCTCCATGGCGATTTTGTGGAGGAGGTGGGATTTACTCACCTGTGCCTTTCGGGCAAGAGCCAGCATGGCTCCTTCTCACCTGACCTCTGCTTGAGCGCTTCCTCCGAGGACGGGCAGTTGATTTGTTGAAGTGGCTCGTAGGTATCCGGAGACAGTCCATAGGGCGGTGTCCAGCTTGTTGATGTAGAGGCTACGGCACCAAATCGGAGCACAGTACTCGGCACTGGGGAACACCAGGGCCTCGGTGGAAATGCGCAGTGTCTTTGTGGAGGCTCCCCATGTGGTGCCGGCTAGACAACGTATCAGCACGGCGTGGTAGGTTGTCCTCGCCTTGACCTTATCCAGGTGTTGTCTAAATAAATGACAGTGTTCTGTCAAGCTTCACGCCAAGGTATGTGGGGAAGGGCTGGTACTGTAGCCGGGTGTTGTCCACCATGATGTTCATCTCACAGGACGCTTCCTTGTTGTAAAGGTGGAGTATTGATGATACTGTCTTGTCAGCACTAAGCTTGAGGCGTGAGTCATGGGAGATCACACTGTTTTCGTTTAAACCAACACTCCACGCACCACGAGGTTGTGCTCATGCTGGTCAAACATTTTTTGCTTCCGGTTTTTCGTTCCTTGAACCTGTTCAGAGCGCTGAATTTTATAGCTTACACCTAGCAATTCACTCCATTAAAAAAAGTTGAATAATAATATAGTATAATATAATTAAATAATAAAATATAATAATATACACCGCGGAACGTTTCTCACTGGATGAGTTTTAGGCGTACCGATTATACTGGAGCACCAACTAACGTTCATGGCTTCAAACAACAACAAACCAAACATGAAGGAAGAAGCTGATGAGACTGCTTTGGTTGGCACCGTGGATGGGAAATTTTGGAACTGTCGGTAAGAGAACGGTTGTGTGCAAATTATACTAAAATCCATGTGAAAAAAATTGCTTCTCACTGTTCTCAGGTCAAATATTTATGTGATTAAAAATGCGATTAATTTCGATTAATTAATTACAAAGCCTCTAATTAATTAGATTATTTTTTTTATCGAGTCCCAGCCCTAATAATAATATAATAAGAAAGTCACAAGAATAAAACGCACCAATCCACCAGTCAATTCATCCAGGGAATTGTGTTTTGGTCAACTTAATTTCTGTAATTTGCCGTAATGTTACACATCTCTGCGATTCATGACTGACTAACATACATACATGTTTGATTTCCTCTGTTTAATTCCTAGGTGGGTATTGTAGGACGCACAGGTGCAGGGAAGTCGTCTTTGACTCTAGGGCTATTTCGAATCATTGAGGCAGCAGAGGGCCATATCTTAATTGATGGGATTGACATTGCTCAGTTAGGCCTGCATGAGCTGCGTTCAAGGATCACCATCATACCTCAGGTAGGGACACGGCTCTGAAATCTGTCATGCATAAAAGGTGCTGAAGGAACGCATTTCATTGTTTAAATATTTGTCTAAATTCTAGGTTGTACTAACAGCTTCAGTGCCTTGATCCAACTTATGCTATATGATGGTCTACCATGTCTCAAATTTCCAGGATCCAGTGCTCTTTTCAGGCTCTCTGAGGATGAACCTGGACCCCTTTGATGGACACTCAGATGAGGATGTGTGGAGAGCTTTGGAACTGGCCCATCTCAAGAGCTTTGTGTCTAGTCTTCCTGACAAACTTGACCATGAATGTTCTGAAGGAGGAGAGAATCTCAGGTGCTGGCAATTCATTTACATACAGTACATACACACTCTATAGCCAGAGTGTAGAAGTGGTAGTAATAATTTATTTCAGTAATTTTTATAAATAATATATAAATAATGATAAAAAAAAACATTTTAAACCATGCAAGTGAGTAAATAGTGTTGGTTGATTTATAATCATCCCATCTATTTAGGAGTCAAGCACCGCAGCAAGGTGCAGGCACCTATTGTTAGTGTTATTATTAGATCATGCGACATCTGTTTGAACCCTATTGTATTTGTTAGAATTATATGATATGAAAGTTTGGCAATATTGAGTATCAAAGTGTAATACGGCTGTTGAAGCTCCTCTCACTTATTTGATCGACTTGGCCTGATAGGGGTGCTATAGCAACAAAAAACGCACAAATGATCATGGAACCTATGCCATTGGGCTGGTTTGAACCAAACCAACACCATGGCGCTTGAGGATCAATTTTACATATGCTAATATAAGTAATACGTTCTAGTGGGTCTTTTTAAATCTAATAGCCCTGCAGCAAGATTAACTAGTAGAAATGTTGTCCAAATCAGCCAGTATTGGGCACTAGTCACCCAATGAACTTGAACACAACATTAATATGACTAGATTTGATGTATTGCCATGATTTTGGTATCAAATGATGCAGCTCTGCCTGCCCTACAAAGATGCTGTAAGACACAAGGACTTTCATCATTGTTATTTTGAGTTTAAAGCCAATATCACTTTTTCGACCTACTCAGAAACCAATCCTTCAAATACCGTCAAACTTTCTTTCATAGACTCTAGTACTAAATTAGTGAGAAACAAGTTAGGACTATGAATAGATAGAACAACTTTATTTATCCCCGAGGGGAAATAACTAATAGTAGTATGTAGTATTAGTTTAATATAATAGGCATTCTATTCTAATATAATATATAAAGTCAGATTCCTTGTTGAAAGCTTGTTCAAGCTTTAGCTTTTCTTCTGTATCGGATCAAGAGTGGATTGAATGGCACAAAGACCAAAAGAAGCTCATTCCACTCATTAGTACCCATCACACATTAACTATTCCACAATTTATACAAAATTACCAAGTTACTTACCTTGGGACAATATCACAGTGGAAGAATCTGTTCTCTACTAAGTGCACTGTGGCATCACAGAGTACATAGCTAACAAACGTGAAAAGTTTGGAATCAAATTCTGGATGTCGTCCATTGATACAAAATATAGCTGGAATGCCATTTTGTTATCTTAAACAATGATGAAGTAGGCTTTGATTATTTTATAAAAGGGTAGTCTAACTAATTATAATAATATCCTGCACTGTACACTATGCATTCTGTCTGACCGGCTTACGATTCATCCCTTTGTAAATCAGTGGCCACTGGGGATAATGGCCACAAACCCACTTTTCTTGGGATAATCAGTGATAACCGGGTTTGATTCAACAGGGTTTCTTTGAGCCGATCAGATGGAAGTCATACCACTGGTGGTATGAATGGCCTTATCTTAAAATGTGCATGTAGACCTAAAATGTACATGCAAATATAAAATAGTAGCCTGCTATTTAACAAGTAAAGATTCACGTCAAATCTTGTATTTTGTTAATGTGATTGTTGTGTATATATAGATATCAATAATAATGTATTGCTGATTATTGAAACTTATAAGGACTACACATATATGGCCATACTCCCTGATTGTAAATCTGTGGTTTGTCTGTAGTCTTGGCCAGCGCCAGCTTGTATGCCTTGCCAGAGCTCTGCTAAGGAAGACCAAGATTCTGGTTCTTGATGAAGCCACTGCAGCCGTTGACCTTGAGACAGACAACTTGATCCAGTCCACCATCCGCTCTCAGTTTAACAACTGTACTGTCCTGACCATAGCTCATCGCCTCAACACCATTATGGACTATAAAAGGTAGCCTTAAAAATGTCACACACAATGTTGTCAGATCTCTTTTCACCACATCTTATCAGTGTTGTCTTTGTTAGGGTCCTGGTTTTGGACAAGGGGAAGATCGCAGAATTTGACTCCCCCGCTAACCTCATCGCTAAGAAAGGAATCTTCTACAAGATGGCCAAAGACTCTGGGCTGGTTTGAAGGTTTGGTTTGTAACTGGAATCTCTGAAAATACCAAGATCTTACAGCCTCTTAACTTGGATAGTCATTTGAGGCACATGTCCAAGGTTTGGAACAGGGCCATGTAGTACAATAAAGCAACCATTTAGTGTAAAATATTTGGACACAACAAATTCTGTATCAGCCATAGACTGTTGAAAACTATGTTTAAATGTATTGAGCTACTGTAATAGTTTTAAGAGGGGTCGAATTTGTGTTAATACCTTTTTTCCATCTCCTGACTGAACTCTTTCAAACCATTCTGTGAATGCTCTGCATGGATATGGTGTATTTTGCGCTGCTTGTGCCATCAAGCCAAGTAACCATCTGTCTCTCATCATTCCTCATCCTTAATATCACCTTAAAACGTCATGGTCGGTCACCAACATTAATACAATTTTTATGTAGCCGGTATGCCTTCACTGCTTTACCCTTTATTATTATTATTTTTATTATGAACCTTGTTTAACCCAATACATTGCTGTTGGGTTAAACAAGAATCATAATATCCTTATTCAGCAGAAATGCTGAATACCTAATGGTTTTTCCTGTGGTGGGGTTGACAGCTATGCAATTCTACTTAAAAGGTGGGAAATTTACCAAACAAGGTAATGGTGGGAATTCCCACGTTCCATATATCACATTTAAATCACCTTACCGTGAAGATTTAATGTGCAAATAATCATTAATACAAGGAAAGCATTTGAAGTTTATTATTTAGAAAGTAATTTTTTCCATCGAACCATCACCATGGAAATCTCACCATTTATTTAAAACATGTTGCTTTTGAAACTGGCTTGGGCTATAAACGTCAGAATATTTAATCCCAACAATGATAAAAGCAAAAAATAAATGTGTTGTACGTGTATTCGGTGGCTAGCAGAGGCCAACTTTACCCATGGTCTCACACACACACACACACACACACACACACACACACACACACACACACACACACACACAAAACATTACTTTGTCATTTTAAAAGCAAAGATGCTGCTAACCTCAAACACAGGGTGCGAATTATGCACAAAAAAACATGTGATCATCACATTGTATTTTTGCAAAGTAATGCAATTATGAGGCCATTATGTGTCAGTAACAATGATTTTGCATGCTTATTCTCCACTTGCCCTGAGTGGATTGAAATGGAGGGACACGGGTTGGGTAGTTACTAATCTTGGATCCTGGTTTCTAGGTCAGGTTCTGAACGTCTGGGGGGAGACGACACAGAACCTGACCCAGAAACCAGAGAATAAAACTGAGAAGGGCAGGGTTATGACTTGTTTTCTCTTTTGTTACAGAGATATTATACTATACTTGGAAGGGAATTTTATATGTACAGTGGCTAGTCTACAGTGTTGATTTTAAACGTTTTGAAAACATTTTTTCTGTGTTACGTCTGCGTTATCAGAGGCACTCCCACAAGGAAGTTTAATAGTGCTGCCCGAGTTTATGCTGGTTTCCAATTAGGCACTTACAGACCTCCGCCTTCAGCAACATGAGTTGAAATATATATGTACCAAAAGAAAGTAAAAAACGCATCGTCTGATTTGTGAGAGTAGGTAGTTACAAATGCTGTGTGTTACACTTCAATTCAGTGCGTATTCACAGTAATGAATATTTAGTTACAATGCAATTACATGTATTACTATTACACCTATGTATTATGCTTATTCTCCCAGTTGCTTTGAGTGGATTGAAATGGAGGGACTCGGGTCAGGTCCCTCCAGTCATGTTGCATTTTACAGTTCTTATTCCCATTCATTAATATTTAGTTCCAAGGCAATTATGAGGCCATTACATTTGTAGGAGCCAAATACTTTGCTGAAATAACCAGACTTGTCATTTACTGTATGTACATTGGGTGCTGTGTTAGTATCTATGGGCTCAGGTATTTAGGTAGGAAAGTCACTGTTGTCGGCAGGGGTTTGTACCCAAGAAGGACAGAGTTTCTGACCACTGTGGTGCTAAAAGATTGATGTTTTGGGTTTTTGATGGAAACAAAGAAAATGTACTTTATTTGCATTCATGAGCAACAGAAATAATAAATGGATTGTTATTCTGTAACCAAAGAACAGCCTTAAGATTCTTTACTGGACACAATACACAGCAACTTGTATCGTATAATATCACACTAAAGCAAAGTACCTCAACCAGGTCACACCTGAGTTAAACATCTCAGCTGAAGTAATGGTCTGATCTGCTACAATTCGTTAAAAAACATGCTCGGTTGGAACTATGGTACATTTGAAACTGAACAGAGGTGACACAGGGAGAGCTGCTGTGGGGAGAGTTGCCGGGAGCCATTGGGATTCATATTACATTTTGGAGGATGTCATCCATGGGTTTAAAGATGCAGGAGCTATGGTGTTGATACTAAAGACAGTTGAAGAGCATCAGACAAGTACATTGTAAGGACTGTACAGTGTCCAATGCACATGTAAGTGTAGCGCTACACTGTTTGACAACCATTTAAATTGTGTGCACAGGTAACTTGGCATTAACCCAATGCATTGGTTCCCGAAGCAGCAGGACAATAGACTTTGTATTTACTGTTTTTTTTACAGCGAACCATTGAGAAGTGTGACTCAAAATGGGATTAATTAAGATCACAAAAAAGTGTTTGACAGGTTGCAAAATGATAAAGGTTTACACACAGGCAGAGGTTGCGCTAGAAGGGGTAGGCAACCTGCGGCTCTTCAGCCTCCTTGTAGCGGCCCCCTTTGGCAAAAAAATACCATGAAAATGAATAACGGTTATTTTTATTTATATATTATTATTTCCCTGTTTATTTTGTTGCACAGTTATCTTGGAGTTCGAGGCGATACTTTAACATCTTATTTAAAAAAAAAAAAATTGTATACAATTTGTCAACTAAAATATACGTCACATCAACATCTATAGCCCTCGCCTTTACCTTCAGGCGGCTTCTGGAGTGTGCGACCCCTGCACTAACCATGAATAAAGCCCAAAAAAGAGTGAGTTTAATTCTGCGTGGACTGATTCATTTGCCTTCATCGCCAACGACGCTGGCTTACCTGTGTGCTTGATATGTGGCGAGAAATTATCGAACAACAAAAAATTTAACATCGAAAGACATTTTCAAAACAAGCACTACAGATACACAACATAACACACCTTATGTGTGTTATGTTTTGCGGCTCCAGACTATTTTTCTTTGGCGGAAGAGGGGGCAAAATGGCTCTTTTGATAATAAAGGTTGCCGACTATGGTTGCCGACCCCTGCGCTAGACTTTTTCGTTGTCATTTTGACTGACAGGGTCATAAAAATCCCGTCATAATCTATTTTTACCGGTCACTTAAATTTTTTTAATGATAATAATGACATATTCAATAGCATTTAATTTGTATTAATTTTGTATTAATATTCAGTCCAAACAAGCTGAAACAGAAGAATATGTAACTTTTTCCCACAAAACAACAAACAAAAACAACTGACTGTGACTGACCTAACCTCCTTGCTGCCGTTTGCTCACTCCGCCGAGGCCAAGGGCTGAGTTTGTCCTTCATCTTCATCTGCCCCTCTTTTTTTCACCTCTTTTATCAACGTTGTCATCGTTATTGGGCTTTTTAAAGGAATTTCTGACACTTAGCTGCCGTGACATTTTTCTTCTTTTTGTCTTTGCTACTTTTCTTCTTCTACAAGAGCTAATTAATATGCTCATCGCCACCAAGTGATCAGGGGTGTGAATTGCAATCTGTCAAAATGACGGATGGCCCTCAGATTTTTCCGTCACGGTTTTAAAAAAACGGTCAATGACGGAAAATATTCGCGACCCCTGCACACAGGTACAGAATGCCATTTGGGAGTTGTGATGAAGCAAAATGCATGCATGATACGTTTTTGGTTCTACTGCCATGTAAGGCAAAAGCATGAAATGGAAAGCTAGGCTCAATGCTATCTCTGAGAGTTTTTTGCATTTTTTATCGCAAATATCTCAAAAAGTATAAAGTTTACAAAAACGAAAAATACATAGCACAGCCATTCGGAGGTAGAGCATTGTAATGCAGTTTGAATGAAATCTCGAGGTTCAGTAGTTTAGCTTCCATTAATTGCACAAATTTGGTGTGAAGAAGAATGACGAAAAGCGATATCTACATTGTGCATTCCTATGCACAATAATGACATAATTTGATGTTTACATGGTTAGAAGATCATATTTTGACTGCTACAGCAACTGAGTCTCTGAATAACTTGGTGTGTGTGTGTGTTTTTTTTTTTTGTGTCTGTGTGTGTGTAGAATAGAGGCAGAAGATGTATGCACAACATTAAATGAAAAATATTGTGTTGATTATCCTCCATGACAAGAATATGTGCAAATATACTTGCAGACGTAAAATGTAAGCTACAAAATACTCACCCAGTTAAATGCAACACTCAAAACACACACACACAACACACACACACACACACACACACACACACACACACACACACACACACACACACACACACACACACACACACACACACACACACACACACACACACACACACACACACACACACACACACACACACACACACACACACACACACACACACACACACACACACACACACAAGCACACACATGCTTCTACACTGAAGTACTTTCTTTTCTCAGGGAGTTTGTGTCCATCGGGGCGTTGCGTCACTCCGGCAGCATTGACCAGAAAATGGCCGTGCTGAGTTCGTTT
>OMKI01004845.1:1860-24962 GCA_900302315.1 Phycis blennoides
ATAAAGGGGCATTTAGCAGACGCTTTTGTCCAAAGCAACTTACAATCAGTACATTTGTGGGGTTTGACATGTGGCCAGTTGGAGGAGGGGGATCAAGGGGATCGAACCGCCGACCCTACGGTTAGTGGACGACCCGTTCTCTACCCACTGAGCTAATGCCGCCCCGTTCGATCCTCATCTCCAACTGTCCACATGCCGAACCCCACAAACAGACAAAAGTGTCTGTATGTAAATATGTATATTATATATTATATGTATATTATATTCACCTTACATTACACCGTCAGGAATTTGCAATGACGAACGCCATTAAATACAACTTTTCAGGTATTCATTCGATTGTTGTACGTTAGATTCACCTTAAATTACACATTAACGACATCAACAAAAATACCATGCATGTATTAGTAGAAACGACGAACGGGCAAAGAAAACATACTTTTCCACATTAACAACTGTAGTGAGATGACGACAACGATAAATGACGTTGTTCAATTTATAAATACATTGTCAATTCATTACTACGATGGATTAAAAAGGCATGCACGTGAAATAGCACGGCCCATGAGTACATAGTGACTTACATCTCCAAGCATTTTTATATAGGACAGCAACCCTTTTTGGCGGCTAGGTCAGAGAATTTAGACAGATCACTGTAAATTGCAGTCAATCTTGGCTTGTCAATATCACGCCTAGGAGGGTACACTTTTTGCCACCTCCATTGCTATGTAATACCTATGTGTCATCCTCCGGGTCGCCACAGTGATTTAAAGACTCTGAGTGACATTCATCTGATCACTTCTGATTTTGACAATTTTTTGCTGCGGAAGAGTTTGAGAGGCCAATCACGATTGCTGAACTTAATACGGCTGCGTTGTCTCTCCAAACTGGGAAATGTCCTGGGCCAGATGGCTTTCCCTCTGAATTTTTCAAGCACAATGGCACAATCTTGCCCCTTTGTCTTTAACTGGCTGCTCCGGTAAATTTTGGAAATTGTGGGGCCCATTCCTTCAATTCGTTAAGAAAACAGATCTTCCACTCACCCCTGACTGACACAACTGAAGCAGCTTAGTAGATATGTAGGTAGATATGTAATTTGCGTGGTAATAGGGGTTATACTATGTCACTACTGTCACACCGCGGTCATGTTGGGTTTTTTGTCCTGTCTCCATGTCTTGTCCTGTCATATCCTGTTTTATTGTGAATAGTAACTTCCCTCTCGTTTCAGGTCACTTCCCCTTCCTCGTGTGTCTTGGTCTGATTGCCTGCCACCTGTTCCCAATTACCCTGTGTATAAGAGTCTGCATCTCTGTCTTGTGCCTGTGTGTTTCGTCGTATTTCATCCACGTTCATTCACTCTAGCATTATCATAGTCAAGTCATAGTTTTGTAATTTCTCGTGTTTGGTTTATTTCAAGTCCTCCAAGTGAGACATTTAAGTTATGCGTTTTTGATTAATAGATTCGATCCTAAGTTACCCTTTGTCTAGCCATTCGTTTCCTCCGTATGGAGTGAGGTTCCTGATTTACGTATTAAAGATTTTTTATTTAAGAAACCCTGCATCTGCGTCCTGTGTCCAAGCCTGGTCCTGACAACTACTCTTGTCTTGGGATGTCTGTTGCTATCTCTATTGTAGTTTACTATTATCTGACTGATGTTTTTTTCTTTTTTTTTGTCTATTTAAATTTTATTTGTATTTTTATTGTGGTTGTTCTAGTTTATATAAATTGTTCAGGTATGCAGCAGTATGTCAGTGACCACTTTCCTTTTCTCTTTTTTGTTGTTTTTCTAAAAAGGAAAAAGGTATACTTAACTCTTTGTGAATGTCTTAATATCATTGTATACATCTGCAAAACCCAATAAAAAAAGTTGGAAAAAAAAGACTGAGTGACCGGGGGTCAGGTGGCCAATCACTAATCAGGAGATGTGACAGCAAATCAGACATTGTGATAATTTTGAGTCTTTTGTTTGGCTGTTCCAAACGTCGGATTTTGATGTTTTCACACGTTTTGGGGATGTCCAATTCATATCTGATTGTTCAAACACATGTCAATTTCAGCTGTAAAGCGGGTCAGTATCATGCATTTTAATTGGAATGTTCTCTGTAGTGTATGGAGATACACTGATAAGCAAATGTGTTGTATTGCATTAATGTGTATTGTATGCATGACCCCTGACCCTCTGTGGTCATTGGACACTAGTATTGTATAAATGCATGCGCGCCAATTTGGTGCGCGCGCTTGTGAAGAAGACCGAGTGAGAGTTCACACCGAAAGGCTCAGTGCCTGCAGTTACAATCCGTTGCTTCTATGTTACCTCGGTTAGCAAATAATGAGGAAGATCCAAATATACCTACCGTTGTACATTGCAGTTATTTTGTAGGTACACGACATTCTCTCCCCCTTATGCCTGTAAAGAACTTCAAGTTGCCTAGTGCACAAAATATGCTCTATGAATAAATGGATCATGTTTTAGATGTTTCCATTGGTAGCCACGTATATGAAGGGAGCGCCTCCTCTTCTGTTGTATGCTGATGTGAGTGACCACTCTATCGATGGCTAATGTCCACACTGACGTGGGATGCATGTTGTAGCCTACTCAAAGGGACAATATGCAATCTTGTTTTTAATTTCTTTAATTTCATGCCAGCCTGGCATACATTTTGTTGTGTTATTTAGTTGTTATTGCCTTAAACTCGAAGTGGTGATAGAGTGATAGAAGTGGTCTTCTTGATGGCACGCCAGGAATAGTTTAGCTACTTTCTCTGAATTAGCTTCATGCTATCGGTATTTGTGTCTGTCAGCAAACCTATTTATGCATTAAAAGAACAGAGAAATCCCTGGCCATCCCGGTTTGATCATCCTCTCTGGTGCCAAGCTTCGAAAAATATGTAGGCTAAATATTATTATTATTATTATTACTACAAAATGTAATTCCATGCGAGGAATTACTTGTGCATAGGAATGCCCGTAATCATTTAGATAAATTTAGCTGAGGTGGGGATCGAACTGCCAACCCTCCAGTGTGATAAAGATGTTATTGTTATTTTATTACTGTTTGTCTATGGAAGTAAATCTGTGTCATCGGAGTTTGAAATAAAAAAGCCATTGAATTTCTAGCACTGAATATTTATGCAATATTTATGCATTGTGCATTGCAAATTATGTATCTGAATGTTTTTCAACATTAAAAAATTCAATGTAAAAAAATTCAACTGCAAAAATTCAGCCGCAAAAAATTCAACTGCAAAAAATTCAACCTCAAAAAATTCAACCTCAAAAAATTCAACCGCAAAAAATTCAAAATCAAAAAACTCAACCGCAAAAAATTCAACCTCAAAAAATTCAAACGCAAAAAATTCAACTACAACATCCCAAGGTGATCCCAAGGACCCAAGGAGGAGCAATCGATTCTAGATTCAAGATCGGGAGCGTGCGTCAAGCAACAAGCGCGAGTGTGAGTCACCCAACACCAATGCAGCTTCGGCTTGTCGGCTGCTGTGTCACATTCCTTCCTGCTCTCTGCTTTGCTTACAGAGATGCCACAGAACCAGAGAACTATATTAGACGACAGATAAAGAGTGCATAGCATAGATCTATATCAATATAGCTTATGCAAAAATAATTTTAATTTTTTTATCCCCTCATCAATCCACAGTCAACATCCCATGATGTCATGCATTCTTTTTGTCTGCTCTGGGCTACTGTAGAAACACGGTGGCTCCGTGGTAAGGGACCCTCTGCTTATGTAGCAACAAAGGGCTAGACATAAACAATTCTTCAACTCTTCTTCTTCATTTTTATTAATATTCTATTCTATTTCAGCCGGATATGTTCTGCTACATTCTACTAAATTCTACACATCTCACTTAAAATAAACAATAGAGAACACCTCCCCGCCCACAGACTTCAGCCCAGTAGGTGGAGGTAATACAACGTTTGGTTGGTTGTCAACCGACTCATAACAAGAAGAAGAACAAGAAGACCAATGAAAATGTGACAGGAATCTGTCCAGATATTCATCTGTATGCTGTTTGACCGACGGCACGGTGAAAGTGACGAGATGTTTGCTAAGTTATTATTTGCATTACTTTTGCTGTTTAGTTTTTATTATATGCCTTCAGATGCACAGAAGAAAAAAGAGGTAGGGTTATGTTGTTTTTAGTAGTGAACTCGAAACGTCAAGTCGTTACAATTTCGCTGACATAGGCCGGATATATATATTACTTCTAACTACTGACCAGCAGAACTGAATGCAGTTTCAAAATATTATTTGTTATGATCTTGTTTCGTTCAGAGAACAAGCCAGACAGACCTACTTGGATATTTTGTGTTTCTATTTGATCTAAATCGAATGCTTCAGTTGAGTCCTTGACCATAATTATGCACACAATCCAATGGCATTTGTATTTTGCTAAATCCTTGGTGATACTAGGACATGTTTTTACATAAGGTTGCTATTTCATGTGAATTTGAGGTACAATACACAGCAGCTACGATTATCGTTTTGTTACTTGTTAGACAAGATGCACACGGCTACACATTACCCACGTTTTGCATGTGGTCGAAGGTTCCCATTTTATTTTACATGTCAGGTAAGCTACACTTGCATGCATATATCGTCACATTTCCCAAGTTGTGCATTTGTTCATCCCTATTCTGCAATTTTTATAACAGTAACATCACCTCCCGTTTTACATTTGCCTGACAACAAATCATGAATTTGAAGTGGTTCTACTCCTTAGATCAATGTTTCTCAGTATATTTTCTGGTGACCCACCTTTTGAAAATGATAAACCATCGCGACCTCATTCATAAGAGGCATCGCGAGAAGGACATAGTTGCTCTCGTAAAGGCATAAACTTGCCATTATCATTGCCGTTTCTCAATCCCAAAGCCTATTCGTCTATATAGGCTACCTATTGCATTGGTTAACCCGACATGTGATAACTTTGTTATACACCTGTTATTACCATATTAGATGTATAATAAGTTAGAACAGATACATGCATTTAGGTGACTAAACAGGCTCACTTTTATATTTTTGAATCTCAGTAAAACAATGTAAACCCGTATTTTATAATTGAGTGAAATAATAGTCGCTCATTGTTTTTATCGGCAAAACAATATAGATCTGCACATATAACCTTTTTTATAAATTAGATCATATATGTTTTTAGTTTACAGCCTCTCATATTTTTCATACCATTAATCCAACACATTTCTGCCTAGATCAGCCTTTTATATTGGATTAATCTTCATTCATCATTCAACTTCAAGAGACCAAACAGCTCAGGTGTGAAAGCCCATGTAGCCTACTGCAACATGCTTTTTCGAGCTATCGACACAAATTTTCCACATTTCTGTGGAAGATGTCCTTAGTAAAAGCAAGTTTTAGGTTTGTGGGGTACTCTGAAGCAGACTTTTGATTATTTGAAAAATTGTGGCTGATTTGCATAATCATCTTTATACATAACTCGACCATAAAAAAAAACAAAAAAAAACTCAAAGTCGGGCATGATTAAGGATCATGTGTATCAAATGTGTGATTTAGGTCGGTCGCTTTTTATAACTGTTTTTTTTCAAGGTTTTCCAAAACTTTCAAGTTACAAAAAAATATCCAAATGTACCTTTATGGGTCCTTGAGGCAAAAAGGTTTAGCAGGTCAAATAAGGCCTCAAATGGGTGTGACTGTTTATGATTGATTGCGAGTTATAGCGCCCCCTGTGGGCACAGCGGTGCCAAATTTTGGAGCCCTCCTTCCAATTTACATATGTGTATTTCACTGATAACCCCCAAATGTTCACATTTGTAGTGGTTGATTGTAGCGTTTTTGCCCCATTCACTTTCCATAACATATAATGCAAGAAAAATGAATTGACAAAAAGGTGACAGATACACTTTCTCCCTCGGCGCCTTTATCGATTCGTGGAAATTACACCTCTGTACCTCTGTGGTATTACTGTTGAAAACACAACGTCCCCTGTAGTGGTTTTGCCTTCCAAGATGGATCATCTTTTCCTAGGTGAAATACACTCTTGCAATGCGGTTACCGGCTCGGGAAGTTGTTTTTCCAAAGTAGTTTAGGGATTAGCTCAACCACAAATTCTGTTAGTCTCCACTTCTTTTCCCCTCTAACCTGCCAATGATTTTTAATTTATTGCCCCAGGAGTTTCCCTTCACATCAATGACCTTATGGCCGGGTTTATGGCTGTCGTTGCTTAGCTGGTTGAGAGCCTTCTCCAGGGCTGTGATGTGTTGTTCCTGGTGCAGGGCCTGCTCCTCTGTCGTAGCTAGCCTCGGAATTAGCTCTTGGTGGGTCATAATGAACCGTTTCAGAAAATGTATCAAAACACTCCTTCAGGATTGTGCATAATCTTGTTTGACATCTTTGCCAAACTAAAGGCAATTAACCTTCATTCAACTTTTTAACTATGAGTAAGTGCTGAGTGACTGGGTGCAGGACTAGCCTCCATCTGTAGCAATATTAAGTTTATTTTGTATAAAACCAGCTCATTGTGTGCGGTCACTTTGTCCCCAGCAGTGGAGAATACCCTCTCTACTGCATCACTAGTACCAGGAATTCAAATAAATAAACTAATAATAGAGGTGTTACTTTTTTCTTTAATTTTTGTTTAATTTTTCAGATTACTTATTTATGTGTGTACGGTAAAAGACATGGTAAAAAAATAGAGTACATCATCACTGACCACCATTGTGATTAAAGGCCAAGTAACGTGATAAACATTTGTTACTTTATTACTTTTGTTCCCTGTAGACTTTGCTGTCGGAGAAGGTTGGTCAGATGATGGAGTGGGCTTCTAAGCGTTCTGTCATCAGACTGAATGGAGACAAGTTTCGTCGTTTTGTGAAAGCCCCTCCCAGAAACTACTCCGTAGTGATTATGTTTACAGCCCTTCAACCACAAAGACAGTGCGGGGTCTGCAGGTAAGATGTGGTAGCTGTTAGTTATATTAAGTAAGTTATGTGACTGCTAATGACTAACAACACTTAATAATTGTGTTTTTAATTGATCAGGCAGGCTGATGAGGAATTTCACATATTGGCTAACTCTTGGCGTTACTCCTCTGCCTTCACCAACAAAGTTTTCTTTGCATCTGTTGACTTTGATGAAGGATCAGATGTCTTTCAGATGGTAAGTCAATGAAAAAACAATCATCCTTTTTATAATGAACTCTTTACAGTGTGATCAAAATTGTACTGAAGTGCTGCTTTGCTGATTGTACAGGAAAGTACACTGGGAATGAAAAGTATAAAACGGTGGCATTGTTGTTTACTATTATTTATTATTATTATTATTATTGTCAGTCATTTTTTTGATACTTCATATTTGCCTACGATTTTTTTTTAACATTTTCATAATTTGTCTTTTTATAGTTGAGTATGAATTCTGCGCCAACCTTCCTTCACTTCCCATCCAAAGGAAAACAACGTAAGACAGACAATTATGAGCTGCAGGTCAGAGGCTTTGCAGCTGAGCAACTAGCACGATGGGTGGCTGACAGAACAGATGTGCACGTAAGTGTAGAAAATGCATTACACAAAACATTTACGACTAAATAATGATGATTGGATTCAAATGTATTTGACTGAATTAGTGTTAAGCCAGAATATTTGGATATTCATCGCTAGGTAGGCAGAGGCGAGTGTGTGTTTTGAATATATATGCCTTTTACATTGCCAACACGCTACAAAGGGAGGTGAGCATATTTGGAGGTGACATAAGTAAACCATTTGTAAATATAGAATTGGTTATGATGTTCAGATTGATTACATTTTTGTTGTACTGTAGTGCTAAAGATACGTTCATCTAAATGTTTGTCAAGCAAAGTTGATCGATCGGCGTGTCTACATCAATCAGTAGGATGCACAGCCAGAGTTTCAGCCCTTCAGGTTAGGAGAATGGTAACCCATTTTCTTGAGATATGATTGATTTTATTCCCACAGCTGGGGACTGCACATTCTCAAGCCATTATTTGTGTTATTACAGTAGCCAGCATGTATTGTTCTTGTAACTAGTAATATCCGACTACAGTAACTCATGTTTTCAAGTGGCTGTGTAACCTGGTAAGTCGCCTTTGACTTGATCTTTGCATCAACCTTACTAAAGCTGTGCTTGTATTTTGTTTGGGATTGTTTTTTGTTGTTGTTGCAGATCCGTGTAATTCGTCCTCCCAACTACGCTGGGCCACTCCTCCTTGGCTTCCTCTTGGCAGTGATTGGTGGATTGGCGTATGTACGGAGACACAACCTGGAATTTCTCTTTAACAAGAATGTTTGGGCCTTTTCTGCACTAGTAAGTCCCCCCCCCCCACACACACACACCTGGTGAGGATGTAAGGCTGCACACTGGCCTGTAAGGGGCTAATGTGTTAGTTATGTAACTGGTTGCCAGAACTTACTGTGATTTAACTATCTCTATCTTGCTTTATATATCTGAAAATTGACACTAAATAATATTAAAGAATAAAATTGGAAGTGCAGGGAAGATAAGATTGAGGTAAAATTATAGTCTGTTAGCGCCAGTTATAAGCTATATTGTGTGTATCTGATTTTTCTCTTTCAGTGCTTTGTCTTGATCATGACTTCAGGCCAGATGTGGAACCATATCCGAGGACCACCCTATGCTCACAAGAACCCAAACACAGGACAAGTGGTAAGTTACCCCAAGATGGGTCAGCTGGTCTTTCCTACATTATCTGCAATATATGTAGAAGATTGAAAGGATATGTACCCATTAATTAAAATGTTCAATATAGTATCCAAGTATAATATTTGGGATATCAAGATTTTACTGATTATTCTTTTTGTGTTTCCAGAGTTACATCCATGGAAGTAGTCAAGCTCAGTTTGTAGCTGAGACGCACATTGTTCTGCTGTTCAGTATCCTTGAAATGTAGCTGTGTGTGTGTGTGTGTGTGTGTATATATATCAGATGTCAGGGTAACGCTTTACAATAAGGGTATCTTCATTAATCATTAATTTACCATTCATTAACACAAATGAATGCAGTAATTACTAATGTTAATAAACGGTTAACTAATTGCCTAGTAATCATTTACTAATGGTCTTCATGTATAGTAATGGTGTTCAAGTCACCTACTACGGTATTAATGTGTACATTTTTGCCAATGCTACATTATGATGCATAATGTACTCTTATTTTGAAATGTTGCTGATGTCAGAATCAATATTTTATCAGCGGTCTTTCTACAGAATGCCGTCAGTAGAACAACAATTTCTGAGCAACCATTGGCGTCTATGGCTTCTGGCTATTTACAATGCAACATGATTCACATTAGTCATATCTCAGCTTCTGAGCATTCTCATTCTGTTTGTAGTCTTTAACCTTGTGTTTAGATGGTGCTGTAACAATGGGAATGGTGCTGCTGTGTGAAGCAGCTACCTCAGACATGGACATTGGAAAAAGAAAAAGTGAGTTCACACACACTTAAGATAACTTAATTGCATGTACTATTTTCTCAGCAAATCTAGATGAGTAAACTAAATCAATAAACACAAACGATACCATTGTATACACGCACACAGATGTTGGTAGATGAACATGGATTACATCAAATAAGTACATGTGAGTGGTGGCTGCTGACCAGTCATCTTCGGTTAACTTTTTGTTAGCTTCTTTCTTCCGCCTTGATTGAATGTACAAAGATGTTACAAAGTTGATAGGTTGATTGACTTCTGAGTCAGCTGCCTGGGGCCAATGGCTTTGTGTAGTATGTTTCAAAGTCATTTGTTAGTTCTTCCAATTTGTGATGCATCTTATTGGTCTGAGAGTCTTTCACTTTCGGTATAAATCGCTCAGCCTGTTGTGTACGCATTCTCTACACAAGTCATTTTTAGTGTCAACATTTTGTTTAATAAGTTTAGCTCTCTATTAGTTTTCATAAAGGTTATTTAGTTTGTTTGGTTTTCATGATCTGTTTGAAGACATTGATGTCATTATATCCCATATCTTTTTTTTTTCCTGTAATAACAGCACATCCCACAATGTGCTGGGAGCCACCGTTCCATTACTATGGGTCACATCATCTTTCAATTATTTTTGTATATACTTTCGACACTCAGAAAGCTAGTGTTAATCCATGGGTTTGTTGTCCAAATTTAATGTTAAACATGATCAGAAATGTCCCTCACCACAGGCCACACTTTATAAACCTGTGTCTGCCTAACTTAAATAAATAATACTTTGAGTACATGGAGTGAGGCTAGGAAATGAAAGTAAAGTGTCACATGGTTGTAATTCTCTTCATGTCGATCATTCCCTCCTCGTTGAGCAGTTTGTTTGTTACGTATATTGCTTCAGGCCTTATTTCTTCTTTTCATGCTATTTTAAGAGTCCAAGGAGGGATGTAGGTGGAGTAGATCGTTTCCTGGCATGTCGACACGCCCAATGCTTTCACAGATATCATATTAAACACATTCTTAACCTTTTATCATTTCCTGGTTACCCGTAGACATTCAATAGTGTAACTTGTTGATGAAAGCCGCCTATAAAATCTTTGACCAGTGCATAGCGCACTTTTTTGTCAGTAGCTTGAACAGGAAAACTGGGAGTTTACATTGTTAAAAATCAGAATTGCTACCCCCCACTTTTTTCGCAACTTCTCACGTTCAGTACTTGAGAGTACTTGCCAGAAAACGGTCCTGTTTTTCTCTTTTCATCTTGGCAATTGCCTTACTTATTTGTATAGGATTATACACACAGTCACATTAAGAGTGAATACTCTGTATTCTTGATGATTCCTAAACATCCCTGCATGGCCCGAACAAAATAATTTCTGTCTGTGACTCAAAATGAAACCTAACATATAAACACAAACATTTAACATTAGTGACTTCCATCTTCCAAGTTGGTAGGTGAAGAGCTTAGCCCTGAAGGGCACAAACAGACAGTTCCCAGATGTGTGGTCAATTTGACCTCTTTGGAAGTTAGTTTATTAATTATAATACAGTAGACTTGTCATGTGGTGTCTTCATTGCGTCAGAACCCCTTTAGCCGATCCTGGATGTGTTTCAGGTGTATTTCTCGGCACCAGGGTTGCCAATCAGATCACAAGGCGGTTGCCAATGAAATCAGATGAAAAGTGTGCACTTACCTGATCTAGTGTCTGTCCTGTCAACATATTCACAGAGCTGTTTTCTGTCTTTTCACTAGCAGTAGTCTCCCCCCACTATCTTCCCAAATTCCTCCAGCCGGTGGTGCAGGTGCACTTTGACTTTGCATTAAGTTTTCAAGTTTATTGTCACATACTATAATGAAGTACATCATTACAGTACAGTAGCAGGTGATGGGCATGTAGGCTTTGGTTGTCAGAGTTGTGTGGTTGTTTGATTGTCCAGTGAGCCTACGAGTGAGCTTGCCTCAGGCATCCCCTGCTGGTTTCGTTCTTTGACGAAAAGTGATTATACGTGACCATAGATCTTTTAAGAAAATTACATTATATGCTGTCTTGTAAATCGAAAGTCAGCATTCCTCTTTATGGTATATAGTATATCTTTAAGGGTATATCTAGCATTGATTTCTGTTGCGTCCCTCAAGTAAAACGCTATGCTAAACTTGGCAGTAGCAGTGTGCAAGACTAATATGGTATGATTTTCTTTGTGTGTCAGTACTCTGTGTAGCAGGCATTGGACTTGTGATGCTCTTCTTCAGCTGGCTGTTGTCCATATTCAGAGCAAAGTACCATGGTTATCCCTACAGGTATGTGTACACACACTGACATGGAGGACCTCCCTATAACATCAGAACATGTAAAATCTAGCATGTAGGCAGTTAAAGTATTTTCATAATACACGGCAAACATACATGAGGGAAACATATTTTCACATGCATGTATAAACATTTTAATGTCATGAGCTCATTGCTAAGTATGGGATAGTGTTGAATAATTATGGTTTGGTTTTGTGATTTTTCTTTTTTTCTCTTTTGTATTTCAGCTTCCTCATGAGTTAGATCTGACCAGGCTTCTTCTGTGACACTTCCTCCAGAGGATAAAGTGCCTTCAATGCCCATCACGCTGTACTTCCCCAAGAGAACCGATAACAGCCTTTCAGTTTTCCTAATCCAGGGTGTCCAGTTTGTTGGTCAACAGCAGAGCAGGGTTTGCTCCTATATCAGCTGAGATTCAATTAATCCACTTACACTTCGTGTGTAAAATGTCTGACTTGTCCAATGTAATTTGAAAAAGTATTTCATCATTTGTCTTTCCAGGTATTACACCTAGATGTATAAAAAAACAATCAAACCCCCCAACCAGTGATCAGTAATAGCTGCATGATTGCCTATGCACCAATTCCTAATATGCTTCCATGCTTCCATGCTTCCATGCTTCCAAGAATGCTTCCACAGATAATATTTGTTATTTTGAACTTGAGGCTTGATTCATTAAGTTATTTCAGTTTGTGTCCCCTGTATTGGCTCCCTGGGATATTTTGGTTACGTTGGCATTGTAGTTTTTGCCCTGGTATTGCACAAAACCACATTTGGAGTCAAAAGCATAAAAGCACTGATTAATATTATAATTAGGAGACAGTCTTTTTTTGAACAATCAAATTACATACTAAATTAAACATTTGGATGGTTAACATTCTCTAAACTTCCATTACATTAAGAATCATTCATCAACTAAAAGCACAGTTATCTCTGAATTTTCTTAGGTGTCATTATCAATGTTGATATATTGTATATTCTGAATATTATTTTTGTTTTAGGCCAATGACCAATAATTAACCCACCCTACATTTCCTTCTTCAAGAAAATACTTAATGACCATTTTATTTGCAAGGGAAGGGCTAAAATTATTACTTATTAGTATAATAGTTTTTACTAATTCTACCTCAACCCTTGTACTACACTTTCTCTTCAGGGCTAACTAAGAATCTTATCTATTATAATTTAGTGTTCCATTCTTCATTTGAGAACCACAAGACCCCTGTTATGTTTCTTCTGGTGCAGTAAGTGCTTTATGTGCCTGTATGTGTGATTAAAACACACTTTTGCATTTGTTCTGACATGTACAATTTTGTCTCAGGTGATATTAAAAGATAATTGCCTTTCCAAACCACTGTTGTTTTGTTATAGAGCATGGGCATGCATTTGCAATGATACAAATCACGTATTACTCGGGAATATGAAGCATTATTCTTTGAACCCTATGTTTCAGCTGGACTCGTTTTTGTAATGCAACGTACTTGCGTGACGTAATATTGGTTAAGATAAATGCCCGAGCACAGACGTTGTGAGGGCCAGTGGCCCAAGTGACTCCACAGCTCCACCTTCACCGCCATTGTACTGGAGCTCCTCGACAACAAGCTCACCCAGCTGGACGTACCTTCTTGCACCTTTCAGTGGTTCCTGAGCTTCCTGGAGTCGTATGTGGTCAGAATGTGGGGTCGGTGGACTCTTGAGCTTAAGTGGGAGAGCCACATCCTCGCCATCCCCACGAAGGCCCAGAAAAGACTTTTCTTTCGGTGCCAACTTAAAAGGCTGCACTTGTCTTGCCCGATCCTGGTTAGCCTCTACGTCGACAGCATTCTCACCACCTCCATCACATTCCCCCTCTTCAAGGCCAGACAGCAGAGCATTATCCATACTGCGGAGAACATCACCATCTGCCACCTCTCCACTCAGACCTGCAAGTCTATGAAAGAAGCTAGGAAGATCAGTCCCTCGCACCCCGGTTGCCTCCTGTTCAGGAAGCTGCAATCCGTGATAGGTCCATTGATCCATACCCAGACACCCTGTCACCTCTGCAGCTTCTTCCCTGAAGCAGTCAAGCTGCTTAACAGCCACAGCTCCTTCCCAATACGTGGACTGACTGCTGTGCACTAGTTACTTTTTACCAGTTACCTTTAAGACGGCGGCGGCCTTATTGTTTTTTAGCTTTTTGTATGTCGTATTCTTGTATACCTTATTACATGGTGTTCCTGAATGCCATGTCATATGGACAATAAAAGCTTTGATTCTGATCTGGCAGAAAATGTAACATCTTTGGCAAAGATTGGCAATGTTTTGAAATGGGCTGTGTCAACAAATCTAACAACTAGGAGGAGCTGCCCTCATTTAGTATGTAAATACCATACTTCTGCTTATTCAGGTGAATACAGATATAGGCAAGACTGACTACATGTGTAATTTAATCAATAATTAATAATAATTTTAAGTTGTTTTTTTGAGAGCATAGTTTCTGCATATACAAACATTTAATGAAACAAGAGGCCTATTTAAGATCAACTTATAAAACTTGACAAACTTTTACATTAATTATTTTGTTCCATTCAAGTTTCAGAGTTCTTATTTTCCAAAAGACGTTCTGTGTTGTGTTACAAAACTTTTTTTCATTGTTTTCACCTATTTGTGCTCATGTACCCGATACCAAAATTTTTTAAGTTTCATCAGCCTGAGAGACTATAACTTTCAACATATCATTGTGTTAATAACAGTAAAGAAAAATATAATCGACATATTTGACTCATAATTGACAGATTTATTGGTAGACACCCATTCTTAACAGGAGTAATAACCAACAAAAAAATTATACATTTCAAATGTGAACATCCAGTATGCCACCATCACTGACAAACACATGGGTACATTTGGCTGCTTTGCAGAATATTGCATCAACTTGAGCATGACACTCAGCTGCATTGGATACCATTCTCAAATATGAGTCAAAGCAATAGAAAGCAAAAAAATATTAATTTGAGTGATTATGGTAATACATCTGCAACTACTAGTTAAGTGCCTATTAGGAGTACTTAACTATGGAGCCTGAGTTGTTCCCAAACCCACAGCATTAGCATATGCAGAAAGGAGACTCACAACCTGTTTAGTCTCAAGTGTGAGTCTGGCTTCAGTCAACCAGTCTTGAACAACTCTTCTAGCCTCTCCTCTAAGCTGGTTCACTAGCTTTGCAGCCAACTCAAGATCCCCTTGCTCCAAGCTGTAACTGGCATAAGAGAGGATTTTAAAAGGGTCCAGGTCCTGATTGGTAATCTTAGCGGGTGGTGGTTCGTGTTTCTCCTCAAAAAGTAAAGCTGCCTGAAGGTAGGAGAGAAAGTACTGGTATAGAGAATTGTGGGACTCGTCAATGAGGGCGACCCGGCGTGCGAGCGAGCGGAGCGCGTTGAAGCGGGAGCGGAGGGACTCCTCACTGTAGATGCCTCGCTGCAGGGACTCTTCAGGCAGCGCGGCAGCCAAGGCCACGGCAAATTCGTCGTGACAGCTTTCTCTGATGGCCTGGGCGGCATTCTCGAGAGGCTTGGTGGGGGAATCAATGCCGGATGTCTTCAAAGTGTAGCCGAGTGCCTCCACGGAGAGCCACAGGTGGTGGGCTTTACGGGCCTCTTCCTCTGCAGTCACGTGACCTGAGCACCACACAATAAAAGCATGTGAGCCAACAATAAACCCCCCCCCAAAAAAACTACTTCAACAGTAAAATCCAGGCATTTCCAAGTTAGCCTGTGTGTTATTTATCATTGGAGACGTTTTCAACAAATTTCATTCAGTTCTTCTAGTTGCAGAGTTCGCTGGGGCTAGGCTAGCGCAAGTCAACGGTTTCTGCTAGCCTGCTAATAAAACCCACTCTACAGTACACCCGAGGCAAATAAATTATAACGACTATCGATGTAAATGTGTTGATGAATAATGTTAGAAATAAAACCAACCTCGCATCGTATGAATCATCACATTTTGAGGGACTAGTTTCTGCCGGTAACCTAGGTAATATCAGTCCGCCGCTGCCGTAGCCTACTACCAGGAAGTATAACGCTGCTGCTGAGACACAAGTCCCTCAAAATGCAATGCCATGCACGGTTGGTTTTAGAAGAAATGAAATCTAGAGAAATGAATCTAGAGAACCAGATGTACTTAAAGGTTCTTCTTACTGTCTATAGCGTCCTCCATCCCCTTTAACCGCGCGTAAGCAGCATTCATGTCCAGGGTGAAGTTGTCAAGCTGCTCCTGGGTGAGTTGTCGGTAATGAGTCTCCTGTTCCAACATCTTACTGCTTAACACCTAGAACAGAGCATATTGCAACCAATAAATAATACATTTACACATAGACACACACACACCCAGTCTTTCTAAGCTCTCCAAGTATTGTATTGCATGAAACTTCAAGAACAAAAACTAAATATTCTCAGGTTAACCCGTTGGGACAACAGGAGGAGGTATTTATGCTGCTATCCGATCATTGGTATTGGTAAGGTTTTCTTTGTTCAATTATGAGTCACCATTAAAAACAGTCAATCAATGTTGATTGTGTAAAAATATACAGAGTAATTATTATTGTAATATTAATAATATTTTGGCCAGTTTTTGGTAACTGAGGACATTTTTTCACGCTTTTTGCGTGGTTTGCTGCAACTGGAGAAGATTGAGGGCATGCAGGCAAGAAGTGCAGTCTATGATTGGAAAGAAGGATTTTGCGCAAGTACAGGGCCGGTCGGGTTTAATTCAATTCATGGTCCAGATAACTATGCAATTCTGGCAATTCTGTCTTGGCCGCTTGCAATACATAAAATAACACAACCTATTAGCCTTGTTTTATGAGTGACGAATGCCCTTGGTATATGCCGGTGCCATTGGTATTATGAAGGGAAGGACAGATTAGTAACTAAAGCTACACAGTGACAAGCCTGGTGTGAACTGGTAGGGAAGAGATCAGACAGACCTCCTCGGCCTCGGCTTGGAGCTCCTGCTCTTGGACCTTCAGAACGTCTCTGAGGTGGTCAGTGTGAGCGGCTGCCTGACGCCGAAGCTGGGTCCTCATCTCTGCCTCCATAACTTCTCTCAGCTCTACTTGCTGCAGGGATAACAAGGCATGGACATCACAATAATTAAGTCGAATTAGAATACCTTAAGCATATAGTAGGTTTTTGAAAGCAAATCCATCTTACATCCTCAGTACTTTCCCACCTTTCGCTCTTGGTCTAGTCGTGCTTTCTCCAGGTTGTGTTCCACCGCCTTGCTAACCGCCTTCTCCAATGCTTTTTGGTCCTCCAACTTCTGCTGCTCCAAGGCTGCCTCGATGTGAACCTGCTCCCGAACACTCTGCTCTGCCAGCTCTCGGTTCAGCTGGTCAATTCGACGGTGGGCATGGGCTATCAGGGCATTTAAATCATCCACAGACAGTGTGCCGGCTGGGGGGGAAAAGGAGAGAACCGGGTAAAAAAAATAAAATAAAATAAAATACGTTGGTTACAACGTTTCACCTCAACGAGGGATCAACCTTTCATGATTTGCGTCATCTTACAAAGGCCTTTCCAGTTGGCTTGGATTTCTGGAGTAATGCTCCTCAACTCCCGCTGGAACTGCTGCTTGGCCTCATTGACCAGTTCACTGTACTGGGAGACAATCTTTGCCTCCGACTCCACAGACTGCACCTGTACATATGTACACAGTCACATTACATTCAAATTGGAATAATTAATTATTAATTAATCAATTCAATTCTAATTCTTCATCCTGAAATGGCCTATATCCTGTACAAATCCACAGGAATAGTGATCTTTTCCAATTGTCTTCAATTTTGTCCAAATTGAGATTTAAAATGATGGCTCCAACACTGAATATTTTGAATAATGAATATAGCTGTAAAACCTTCAGATTAGATATGGCCGTAAACAGACAAACAAACACTGCAAAACATTTTTGAGACCCTGGGATGTCTACTTTGCCACAGTTGGATTTTCTTTACAATAATGCATTTGTATTATTAAAGGCCAATAAAACAGTGTGAGCATGTGTACCAGGCCATACCTTAACGACTGCCTTGTCCAAGTCCACAGTCATGCTGTGGAGATTTTCCTCTGCTGCCAGGACCATTGGACGGAGAGCTGCCACCTTGGTGTCCTTTGCTGCCTCGACCACCGCCCTGAGAGAGTCCAGTGAACCTCTGCTCACGGGTGCCCGTTGGAGGGGTGAAGGGGTGCAGGGGTGACATTAGGGAGGAAAGGGAAGGGAATTCATATGTGAGCACCAGAGGAGAGAAAACTACTTCACCAATAATCTCCACTTGCTACAACTGTAGTACGGTTGTTTATCTGTGGCAGCCATTCACGTTTTCCGGCATGTTTTGAACAACCATCCCAAACAGTATCAAATTATAAAAAACTAAATGTTGGTGAGGCAAAAATGTGGTGGCTTCATTGTTATTTATTGAATGTATGTCAGGGGTGCGTGTTCAGGTATATCTCACTTGGCCTGCAGCAGAGCTACTGCAGCCTCTTCTACATTGCGAGTTCTTGCACATACAGCATCTTCTAGATCCTTCCAGTGGGCTGACCTCTGTTCAGCTGAGACCTGTACAACATCAGCATCATCATCATCATCATCAACATCATAATACATTTTGGGATTCTTGTATTGTTCACTCCAAGTCCCAAAGTCTGTCTTGTTAAGACCCCAGGTTAATGGTCTATTTGGACTTGTCTATGTCCAGCTGTATGTTAGCCATGATTTTTCTTCAACTCAACCCCTCTTGTGATGAAGACACATCCTGAAATTGGACCGTTGGTGATCAATTGACCTCCATTGTATTCCAATTGAGTGTTTAACATAGCTGTATCTTTGTTTTGTCCAAACCAGGTAAGTGCATACAAACTGCCCTTGCGAGGTAGCTCTCTCCAGTAGCGCCCACACACAAACAAATCTATGAGTTTTGTTTCTGTATTTACTCGCCAAATTTTTTATTCTTTATTAATTTGCTCCACCAGTTGCACTGTACTGGCTCAATGGGGAAAAAGTGAAATTTGTGTTCAGTCGACAGTCTAGTCAAAGTCTCTGCAATCTCACTGAATTTTGATTCAGAAGTGAATGCTCAGGGCCCGTGTCACCATAGCAATTTTTTCCAGGCCGAAAAGAGCTGCCAGGGCACTGGGATAAAGTACTTGTGCGTTGAGAGAAAGAAAAGCTGCACGCAGGCCCCAACGCTATGCTCCGATCAGTTAACAACACAGCTCCACCTCCACTGACCCTCGCAACGCGTTGAAGTGTTGCTCTGCACTCAGAATGCAGAATAACCAGACCGCCTAAAAAGCCGCCACTAGGCACCCGCCTCAGTCTCCAAGTCTGTGAGCAGGCGCAACGACGTGTAAACACAGAATCAAGTCATGTGGATTTGTTGTGTACGGTCGTTATTGGAGAACACCACCTAGCTAGGGTAGTTTGTACACGTTTGTGTTGGACAAATAAGACGCGGCTACGGGAGCTGCTACACAGCAGACTGGTTGACATAGCAGACGATGTAGGGCACCTCAGTTTCCATGGCCTCCTTCAGCTTGTGTGTGTGCTGCAGGACGGCTTGCAGTGCAGCTTCCTGAGCCTCAATGGCCCGCAGCGTAGCTTTGGCCGAGCTGGCCAAGGCGCTCTCCAGGTTGTCCGACACAACTATATGTTTGAGAGACACACAGCAACACAGACGAGGACTCATTATTAAATTATCCAATTCTTCACACACACACGCACACACACACACACACACACACACACACACACACACACACACACACACACACACACACACACACACGCGCACACACACACACACACACGCACGCACGCACGCACGCACGCACGCCCTACATGCAAGTGTGTCCTGCTCAGCCTGGTCTTGCTGAATGATTCTAGCAGTCACTTCTTCAACAGGGCGCTCTTTTAAAGGTTCTTCGCCTGCCGTCATCGCGCTTGCCGGCGCGGAGGTCTCTTCACTTGTGGCCGCAGTCTCTGGGGGGCTGTGTTGATGGCATTCTTCACAATGTCCTATAAAAACATGGCAAAGCATGGCAAAATTGTATTATTAATTATCTCCCATGCAGGCTTTCAATCAATACATTTACAGTAGCTGTTTCTAAATGTCTAGAGTAGTAAACAGACATTGAGTTTATAATTGGAGGGGGGGTGATGTGTCCAGTCGCCCACAGCTGGAAAAAAAATCCTTGGGGAAACACTGAAGCTTGAAATGGAAACATCACCAACCACAAGGAAGAACACAGTGACAATAGATGCTCAACTGAGAAGACAGGGCAGGGAATAAACAGGAAGAAATCAGTGTTAGTATAATGACGTGAAGGAAGCAGGCATAATGATGATAAATACAAAAAGGTATAATATGTAAAATTTCTGCATAAAAATATCTAAAAACGACTAGACCCATGTTATACATTTTGATACAAATTTGTACATTTATTCTGTCTGTTACAAAATCGCCGAATGTCAATGGCATCCTATGTCCTTTACCCACTCACTTTCAGGAAAATGCTGTGATGTTTCGATGTCGATTTAGCTCACTGTGATGTGCTGCTTTGGCCAGTTGCTCATGTGTTTCCCACAAATAAGACTTTACTTGAGCAGGACATTTTTTTTATTGTATTTCTTTATCTATCCGAGAGAACACATTTATAGCCCTCGCTCTTTCATCAACACACTGACCGCGAATGACCGCTAAATGACTGCTAGCTGCAGAAATTACATATTACACATTTAAGATCTAAAAAAAACAACAATATATACATATTGTAAAAAAATAATAAATAACAAAAATGTAATAAATGCATTTACTTATGGAGAGAATGGGATGAGTGTGAGCAGAACAAAAGGTAAAAGTAAAGTAAGAGGAAGACGCAGCGATAACAGGGATCATGCAGGTGCCAAAGGGTCATGGATTCACCTTTGGTTGCAGCTGCCTCAGTGTCATGAGGAGCTGGTACAGAAGGAACCTCACTGATAGCTGAGATGATGTGGGATGCCTCTGCTGAAGCCTCTGGGGGGATACAATTCATTATGGGACGGACTACTTTTTCAGAAATCCTGAAAATGTGGTGTGCCACAAAAAACTAAACGGACTGCGTAACACTGGTATCCATTTGGCTGTGAAAGCTTCTGGCTGAAAGTAAAGAAGTAAACGTTTAGCAGCTGTCAGGTTCTAGCCATTCATTTGCGTGGTTGCAAAGCAATCCATGCTAGTGGGAGGGCTGGCTCTCACACTATTGTTACCTTGTTTTTCTCTTTATTTAGGTAGTCACAGTCTATCTGTGGATACCTATTTTTATTATTATTGTCCAAATTCTTATTCTTATTATTCGGGATTGGAACCTATAGCCAAGCCCCTGATTGCACAAAAGTGATCAAATTTGTCCAAGATATTTGTATTCCTGGTAAGCAGGTATCCAAAACGGCTGGTGCCAATTCACCCATAGGGGGCACTATAATTTGCGGTCAAAGTTGAACGATCACCCCCAGCGACCTGATGGTGGAAAGTTCCTGAAACTTAGAGTACAGGCCTTATTTTACATGCTGAAGTTTTTCTGCAATCTATCCAGAAATTATGTCTGGATAGATTTCTCCATCAAAAACGTGGTTGATCTTAAATTAAAATAGATTTTTGATTAAGAAAATATGATTATGCAAATGACACAAAAGTGCTGGGCGGTATGGCCAAAAACGTACATCACTGTACAAATTAAAATGATCACGGTTAGAGTTTACACCACGGTATGACACTGGGAGGTGCTAGATTGCAAGGAAACTGCACACATTTTTGCTTAAGGGCAATGCTGGGTGCCTTTGCTTCAGATAAGGACCATTGTATGTCAATGTTTAAACAAGGACAAAATACGTCAAAACGTTCTCGCTACTTATGATACGTGAACGGCTGAATCTGTTAATGGCCTCCAGTTCTAATGTTATTTTTTTCCTTTTCAGCGGATCCGTTATCCAAATTAGTGCACGCTTTTTTCTTCACCTGCTGTTAAACAGTGCTAGTGCTGCAGTGCAATTTCACTGAAGCTTTGCACAATGTACCTGTATGTATGTACCTGTACAATGTAACCTCCAGCACTGGCCAAACCCGTGGTGCATATCACAGTGCCATCACTCACAACCCATTATAGCAAACACAGAAAAACACCTCAAATCGAATGATCGCATTCCCATGCAACTGTTGGCCCGTTTTGTGTGCGTTTCACATTGCAGCTCTGCCATACCAGAGACTCCAACCAGGAGTGGATCCGAAAGCCGCCGACTTCCTCCACACAACATTTTACTGTATTTACTGTTGTTACTTTATTGTACTTTTTCTCTTTGAAGCGATATTCAAACAAAGCATGTATTTTAACCAAGTGAGCAGTTTCAGAAATTAAACGGGGGAAAATACAACAACATCAGCTAAACAACAGCATCCCAACAGCCCCATTACTGTATCTTCAACTGTTACATGGTGCCACGGCGCCACTGGTCCGTTATTCTGGGAGAGTCCTGGAGCGACCCATGTGGGGTGTCTGACCTGCTTCTCCTTTACTCATCATTTCATCCATTTACTCTACACCGGTCGAACCGGTTTGGCCGAAATTCATAAATGACACAGGTAAATCCTGTGTAAAATGGTGAACTTACAGTTCATACCGGCCATCCCTAAGAGGCGCCATTATTCAATACATCACAAGCTGCTTCAGAGTGGCCCAGGGACGTCCAACCAGCATGCGCATCCACCTTACATTATGCCCACAGTGTCAATTTAAAATGTCCACTGTTGCAGGTGCTCACTGAACTATTGTTCATAAAGAAGTTAATGGGGGGGGAAAAACTATGAAAACCAACAAAACGAGTCAGTCCGTACGCATAAAGAAACTGTCCGTAAGCAGGTCTCCAAAGTGTCTGGTACCCATTTGACCACAGGGGGCTCTATAACTCCTCCTGATACTTTCTGACTTTCGGTATCTGGGCCTAATCTGATGCTGAACTTTTCGTCTCAAGGACCTAGGTAGATTTTTCTGTACCTTGAACATTTTTGGAAAATGTTGAAAAAGTATATATAAAAAAACAAAACAAATGACGAGACAGTTTGTACACATTGATGGCCAAAGAGCAAAACCTCCTGTCTGCAAAATGAGCAGGAAAAGTGGGGAAAAACTATCCCATCTGCACTCTGCAAGGCACCAATTCCTGGTCGATATTGTTAACACATAATGTAGTAATATAGTCCAAAAACAGTGGATTGTATTGTATTGGGTATCCTTGAAAAATAACATTCTGCAAGACAACAACACATTTTGTTTTCGTGCA
>OMKI01004845.1:24982-37615 GCA_900302315.1 Phycis blennoides
TCCCATCTGCACTCTGCAAGGCACCAATTCCTGGTCGATATTGTTAACACATAATGTAGTAATATAGTCCAAAAACAGTGGATTGTATTGTATTGGGTATCCTTGAAAAATAACATTCTGCAAGACAACAACACATTTTGTTTTCGTTTTCTCAAAAAAGTGCATTTTTCAGATAGGAGGTTTTCCTCTTCGGCCATCAATATGCTCTTTAATCATGCCAAACTATTTTGTTTTCAGATTATGAAAAAGAATTGCTTAATTGTAGGCAAATATTATTACGCAAATTAGTCACCAGAGAGTGGCACACAGACCTGAACCTTAGCATGCTTACTTATGAGCATTGCTAGCATTAGCATGTTAGTGTGCTCAAGAAAATTGCACACGGCAAGTTTGCTCACGCAACTTGCCGTGGTAACGTTTGCTTTGTTATTTGTAATCGCAGGATCAGCCCTCATGCATGTGTACCATCGAAGCACTGGTAGGCACGCTGTAGCCACATACTCGCGTGTGTTTCAGGCCTCACGTGGATGGGTGCACACAGGGCTACTCCATTTAAAACCATACACTCTATATTAAAAGATTGTGGTGACATGGTGTTAAAATGTCATTAAAGTGAGTATTTTACTAATATTTTCATTAGATTCACCTTTAGTATGCTCCCACAAGAATCATGCAGTCCATATCGAGATCAAACTTTACCTTCTATGCTCTGGGCAGGGCTCGTCATTGGCGTCTCTGATGGAACTTCTGCGCTTTTCATTTTCTTTGCTTTAATCTTGGCTGATTTTTGCTCCTCTCCCATCAAAGAAGGTGGCTGGGCCAAATCCAGCTGTACAAAATGTACCAAACAAGCAATTAGCAGTGTTAAGGCTGAGTTTCCAGTTTATGTCTTGAGCCAAAATAATTCCAGGAATTAAACAACATGACTTTGTGTTAGTGATCTGCCCGGTGACAGGCATGCTTACTGATTATCTGCCATGCTTACATTGGCTATAGTAGGCTTCCAGAGAATAAGAGCCACCCTGCTGCTGCATACAGAAGTTTGCTATTGTGTTTGTTTCCTCTTATATCAGATGGGCTTTGTTTGTACAACCAGGGGCAACAATTCTAACAAATAAGATAAATAGAATAGTAAGGAGATTTCTATTATGTATATATACTGTATATATATACAGTATACAATGATAACTATATGGTATAGACAGCATTTGATTTCGTAATGTTGTGTCTCACAATATGTTTGTTGATCAAAAAGCATCTATTCTTACCCGTTTCTTGGTCGGAGCGGCTTCATAATAGGAAGGGCCTAAAACCACTCCAAACAACTGATCAGAGTATGGAACATTTTTCTCCACTGTGTTCCGGAATTTTGGGTCCCATTTAGCATACAGCACCGTACCTCCAATACCAGCGCCTAATGAAACCAAGCCAGCTGCAACCACCTTAGCAGCTGAACCACTGCAGAATAAATGAAGAAAAATACAAAAATACATACAGAGGAGGAGAAAATCTGTGAGAACAACAAAAAATATGCAGGGTGAAAATTTGAATGAAATTAATCACAACATTGTGGCCCAGGTGAATGGGGTAGCCGAACTACTTTGCAAAATGTACTAATTCAGTGAAAATGAACAACTACTTGCTCGAGAGTGATCTGGTGATTTAAAAAAAAAAATCAATGATAAGGCCATAAATGCAATATACATAACCTATATTTTGTAAAAGACAACTTAAAAATGTGTGTATGTTATTCAAGGGGTGGAGGTGTGCTTTTGTAAGGGGTTACCTATTATTTCCTTCTGTGTAGGGTCGAGGATGTTGAATATTAATCTGGGGACCTCTTTGGCAGATACGCCTCTAAAGATGGAGAAACACAAAATATAAGGGTTCAGCATAGAGAACTAAATACACATAGTACACATACATGTGTTGAATAAATTAAGAATAAATTAAGAATTGCCTATATGTCCGAAAATAATGGCAAGATCATGTTATTTATTATTTGTTGATTTTAGCGAATGTCCCTTTTCTTTTGTATTTATTTATTCATATCATACAAAGGCGAGTCCCCAGACTCGAAGCTCACGGTGGTTGCCAGGTTGAGGACACTGGACAAACACGAGTGCAACATGAGCTGAGGGCAACATTATATTTTGAGACAAGTTCAATTATTCTGGTTTTGACAATGACACAAGACCAAGACACCTACACGGTAAGTTGATGAGCATACGAGACAATTCATGAATAGTTTACATCATTATTAACAATTTCCCACTGGCATCCGTCTTTAAATCGTTTTGTGCTCTAAGTGGTCTCTGTCTTTCAAATGCAACTCCTCCAAGATTGACCCGTGTTTTAGTACGGCTCTGGTCTTTTTCGAAAGAGGACGAGGCTTTTTAAGTCAGGGAGAATCCAGCACAGACTCAGTTGGTCCAGTTAGTTCTCTTGCTTCCAAGGCTACAGCACGCTGTGTTTGTGTGCCAGTTTGTTTCATATCTGGCAACCCGGGGTACTCTGAGAGTAGTGAGTCACAACACTCAGCCCAAAACAAGCTCATAGGTTCCGACCCAGAACGGACACTTCAAAAGGAGAACATAGTGGCTGATGCATTGATGTCGGAGAAGCCAGCATTTCTACTTGGCATGTTTCCTTAATCTGTCATGACATAACGTGGTCATTGTATGATTAAGTACAGTAAATGCGTTACATATATCTCCTTTAATGATGTTTCCTCAGGCGATGATCTGTGATATAATTAGGGCACTTGTGTATATTTCTTTCAAAGTCAGTATTCAGGGGAGGGGAGGGCGGCGGTGGGATGTCACCACCACGCCGATTTCAATGTTAGCACATGTTGGGGTTAACGTAGTTCCTTTGAGCTTAACTTTGTAATGTTTTACCAGTTTTTGTCGGTTATATTCGCTTGTATTTGATTAGGGCCAATTTGTATTGTGGCACCAGTGACAATTGTATCAATGACCCCTGAATGCACCAATGAAATGTAAAAAGATCCTTTGCGATGCATTCTGTAATCTGACCATCTATACAAAGACATCAATTCATCAAAACAGCTTAGGTCGTATCGATATAAAACATGAAGATATTATATGTCAAACCTAGCGTAGTGGGAATTTGCAACAGGCCCTCGGACAAGGCTCTGCTTTGGGTCATTGAATGACGTTTGACAAGCTAGCAAACAACGATTAGGCTAACGTTTTACAAAAAAATCGAAGTCACTTACCCGTGCTGCAGCATTAACTGCTCTTACACTGACGCGTAGCATTGTTTACGCCTTTCAATTGGATTATGTTATGTGTTAAATTTCCCAAGATTAATATATCATTTGCAACCTTTAGGACACACGTCCGAAGTAGGAGACAGCCACACACGCATGCGCAGATGAAACCATGGGCGTCACACGTATTCGAGTATTTCGAGAAGGAAAGGGTTCCCTGTTTACATGAAATTATAATTTCCACTTTATCAATTGTAATCTTTCAAATGTTCAATGGACATTATTTAAACTAACAAGCTGTAGTTACATTTAGACCTAGGTATTTACTCCTTCCGGCCTGTAGGTGGAAGTATATCACAACCAAAGGCAGTACTATTGTAAACAGCTCACGATCACTTTGCAGGGTTTTGAGTTTACATGCTGAGTTGCGTTCTTTGTTTATCGAATATAACTGCTAATTAAACACTTGACTGGACACGAAGCATGGATTAAAGGTAACACTACAAACATTCACACTTCTAATCAATTGACAAATTACACGTTAGGCTGGTTTACATCTTTTGATCCAACGTTATTTACAGGCTACCCCGAACGTAACGTTGGCTCCTTGAGGGTCTCACTGCTGGACTGATTCGTTGTATAAGTTGGGGATACGGTTCGTGTAATGTTTAGCATTTGTCCGAAAATGCTTGTGGCAATGTCACCGAAATTGTTGACTGATATAGTTAACTAGTTGTTAGGTGCAAGCCACTGCTACGCTAACCAATGTCTAGCTAGCATTGCAGACGTAAATTCTGCGATAATACCAGATGTTTGTGGTATTTGGAGCAACCTAATTCGTTTCACCTGTACCTGTCACACTTGGCATATTCAAAACCCCTTTGATGATATTCGTCTCTTAATTCAATGAAAATTGGACTGAAGCTATTTAGCTTGGCAGGTTAGCTAGACAGGAAGACTGGGTTGTCTTCAAATGCCTTTGTGACGTGAAACGCTCACAAGGCTATTATATTTTTCCAACATTTACGAGATTGGACATTACCTTCTGTAATTCGATAGACGCTGAATGTTATCTGCCACTATACAATTTAGCATGGCATTATGGGACACTTCCAGTCCCCTTACAGTCTTCCTCTACACACTAGATGGCTAGATTTGTATTTTGTATATGTTTTTAAACCAAGATCCTAGCCAGTAGCATTGCATCTATTTGTCATTGGAGCTACTACGTGCAAACAAATGCCATTCTGTTTTGTGCTGAAGTAATACTATGCAAACCATGTCAAGTAATTTTACTTTTCACACGTTTCTACTACTTTGGAATAAAAAGCCAACTCAACTTCGTTTGCTGCTTGCAATGTGGATTGATTTCAGCAGTTGTTAAGTTACCTTGGCTTAAATGGCACCTGGGGATAGGGTGGCTGTAGTGGATGCTGGTGGTATTTTGTTGTAATTGTTGCTAAAATACAAATCTAAGGACATTTTTAAATTATAATGAAAAGTAGATGAGAGGAGAAGAGATGTTGGCCCTATTCACATTTATATCTGTTGAAACTTCAATCAATGTGTTTTGTGTAGCTAGGTCATTTGTGCAAAAAGAGAAGGCAAGACATTTTTGACAGTGACTTGCCTTCTCTACCTGAAGGGGATGGGTCCACGGAGAAAGTCGACTAAGACTCAGCCTGTTGGGTCAAGCAATGCTCGTGAGCTGTTCCTGAGACAAGATGAGCCTAAAGACTACATCAACGAGCTCTCACATGAGGTCCTTTGTCACATATTTAGGTAAATTTGCATTACGTTAAGAATTGTCATCATGTCTATCATATGCCTTCTATTATGCTTTGATTTATTTTGTTCTTGTTTAACTTGCTGTGTCTTAATATCACTGTGATTTTGGCTCCCTATTGCCTTACTTGTATGTGTTTAGGTACCTACCCATGAAGGACATAATGTGCATGGAGTGTCTATCCAGAAAGCTTCGAGAGGCAGTCACTCTGTACCTTCGTGTGGTCAAAGTGATGGACCTCTGTGCCAGCCACTGGTGGGAGTACATGCCTTCAGGCAAGTGCTGCTACTACAACTTATTAATACCTGTAATGGCTGATGCTCATGTTGCAAAAGTGAATGTAGCTTTATAGTTTCTATTTTCAAAGTAGTACCGACATCCTCTGGGCATGTGAGATGGTAGTGTTTTTGTATTTATTTGATGCTAAGTTTCTAGTGACCAACATTGATTGTTCACACTATATTTTATGCTTTAATAAGACTTGTTTTATTAATTCAATGGGGTTAGGTTGAACGGAAGCAGTATTAAATTATTCAAATTATCACTGCTTGACTGAATTACATTGGCTTATTTCACTCTTGCCACACAGAGAAATTCAGAGACTCTTACTTCCTCGCTTCCTCTCTTGAAGTGATCTCCAGGCCTCCCTTTAAAGTCTTGGCATGCCTGGGGATTTGTTGTGTTCTCCTGCCACATACGGGCACATCTCCACGTCCAAGACACCACAGTGTTAAAAACAAACAAAAAACCCCATAGTAACTCCTAGTGACATTCAGTGTTGAGCCTAGATACAGGCCAAAACGGGTCCACAATTGTCATGATGTACATTTAATACAAAATGCAAATAGGTTATATAAGTTGATAGTCTTGTTAATTCATTTTATGAATTCATGACATTAATATAAATATTTAACCAATTATAGGTATGCCAAACACATCAGACATGTAGTCAGATCCTCCTGACCTTTTAAGATTTTCTGCAGGATAATCCGTCATTTTAAAGCAACAAATGACAACAAACTTGAAAATAACCAATGTTACAACAATATACTCCATATTGTTGTCCCACACTAGTAACTCCTTAGTCTTGGTTGGAAGTCCCTCTACATTTTAAAAAGATGCGCTCTTCAAGCTTGTTGTCCTGTTTTAGCAGTCAGTACTCCCTTTAATTAATTGTTAAATTTTATGATTTGTCAATATATATTCAATAATTACACATTTTTATGTATCTCTCATAGGTTTCAATGACGTCAGCTTCAATTTCTTGTTAAAAAAGATGCCAGACTTGGAGCAACTGTATGGCCTCCATCCCCGCTACCTGGAGAGGAGGCGAGTGAGAGGCTATGAGGCCTTTAGTATTCCAGGTGTGCTGGAGGCACTACAAGCCTGTCCAAATCTTCTGGTAAATACAATACAATTATCTGTGACATGAATGGTTACATATTGTTCTGCTAGGCCAGTAGGACAACATTGTTATGATTATTACTGATAAATGCTTTCTGGCATGGAGACAAATATATGTATATACAATTCAGAAATCTGACCTAAACAAGTAAGCGTAGAACTGTTTCTGGTTCACTGTTGTGGACTGTAACCACCTTAAGTGATGTACTCAACTACAGTAAGGGTTAAGTAAGGAATTGCTTGTAAGAAGGAACATTTTGATGGGCTTGATTTAAAAGTAATGTACTGTTCACGTGTCTCAATTGGCCACTGCATTACTCATACTTCTTCTGGAAGCATGTTCCGGTTCAGACAAATTAAGGAAATCATTTAGATGATAATCTAAAACATCATAATCTTAAAGAGTTGTTCTCCATTGTAAGCATGTAGATAAAATATATTTATTAATATCACTAATCTCAAGAAAGATCAAAATCTCTTGGTGTCAAATACAGATTTTGTTTGATTAAGTATAATGCTAAAATGTTTAATTTGTAACAGGGTGTGGAGACCTCCCATCTGGAACTGGTTGAGGCCATCTGGAACTACATGCCACAGGTCCACATTCTTGGAAAATTTCGCAACCGAAATGGTGCATTCCCCATTCCTGCTGAGAACAAACTGGCAATCCCTATAACTGCCAAGATTCAGACACTGCACCTTGTGGGTGAGTTGTAGAACGCAGTCACCAAGTTTAGATTCACTCATTCTAATAACAACTATGAGGATCCTTATGCAATAATTATGCTATTTGTATTTAGGAAATCTGTGCATAAAAAAAAAATCATGTTTTTATTTCTCCTTTGCTACTCAGCAAAATAATTCCACACATGTTTAAAAATGCAGTGGAAAGTCTTTCTAGTCCATTAATCCAATCGGATGTTGATGCGTTGCATCTACACCATGCTTTTCTGGTCAGCAGTTCTGCAGCAATAAAGATTTAATTGGCAATGCAGCAGATGATACTTTTAGTTTTTTTTATGATACAATTTATTTGTATATTTCTTCCTAGGTGTAAATGTCCCCGAGATTCCCTGTGTGTCTATGCTGCGCCACCTCTACCTGAAATGGGTGCGGCTCACTAAACCACAGCCATTTAAAGATTTCCTCTGTGTGAGCCTCCGAACGTTTGTGATGCGCAACTGTGCCGGGCCCACCAACTCCCTCAAGTACGTTCCCCTGGTGACCGGCCTGGCGTCAGCTCGCAACCTGGAGCAGCTGGAGCTGGTGAGGGTCCCATTCCTGGGGGGGCTGATTCAGCACGTGGTAGAAGACAGCTGGAGATCAGGTGGGCCTTTTGTGTGTTTCTGTGAGTCATCAGTCATCAGTCAGCAGCGCTTGTTCTGCACCATGTAGCGTTTTCCTCCCGCGGTCGGCTTGTTCAGTTTGTTTGGACACGCGTTGTTGCAGCACGCGGACTCGGGTGCGTTCTCACGGATGTATTATCATGTAATGCATAATAATGCATCCGATTTCTGTGTTTTTCTGAACACCCTGACACTACTCCCAACCAGCTCAACTTTTCTTATCAATTATGGCATGCGTGTGTGTGCTCCATGTGGTGTTGGATTTCCCATTTTTCTCTTGATAGAAACATCGCTTTGTATTTAGCATCAGTGTGAATGAAAAGAATGGTTACTGAGGTTGTTTTGTGTATAACCCTTAATAAGTTACTGTCTCAAAGGGTTTCACGGGCCACATTTTAGGACACCCTAAGTACTAAGGACAGGTGATGGTTGGTGTGTCCTTTGTGCATGTCTCCCTAGGCCTTGAGTGGCCATGCAAGGTGCAATACCAACAGAATTTGTGGGGCAGTATACCAAAGATCCACTGGAAGTAGTGGTACACGATGGCAGTGAATTTTGAAGAGCCAACTATGTGAGCTTGTCATGACATCACATCTGTATGATGCTGCCACTGCATCCTGACAAGTCTGCAGGCCAGAATAGTAGAAGGCAAATTGGAACCGTTCTTAACCTGAGCGAGAGAATGTAAAAAATTACAACTATGTCGGTGATCTCTAGGTTGATCCTAGACTAATCCCAGACAGGAAAGTGTGCCTCCAAGTGGACATGGCTTGTAAACATCCATTTAGACATAAGATGGAGAATGTGAACAATGCTAAATGCTTAGCATTCACATACGTACACTCACAACTTACAAAACTGGAGTATGTGGAGAACTTCAGGGTAAAAAGGGAAACCCCTTGAGAAGGAACACAGAAGAGGGATCAAAGGAGATTCACAAATCTCAGTCAAATCTATCATTGCACAAACATAACAATTTCTTTGTTCTCGTAATCTAGATGTGACCCTAGTGGGATTGTGTCTGTAGTGATTGACTGGAAACCTTACAGACCTATGGTATTAATCACAAGATGTTACTTCTTCCATCCCATACTTCCTTTAACCAAAACTAGACCGTGTAGACACTTAAAAGTCTGAGCACATTGTCATCAAATGGCATGTCTAGGACCTGAGCTTTTCCACTTCCACTTATTACTATTATTTCAACATTTCGCAGGACATGTTTTATATGTGTGTGTGTGTGTGTGTGTGTGTGCGTGTGTGCAGGGGTAAAATGCAATGATGGCTTTTTCTTCCCTTTATACAGTAAACTATAATAATATGAAGTATTATAATAATACGATTTTTCATTTTTGTTCGTGCTGTTGGGTAGTTTCATGTGGCTGCTTAGGTGTACTTTTAACAAAAAACAATTGTCTGACCTTCAGGGGGGTTTAGAAATCTTCATACCATAGTCTTCGGAGCATGTAAGAATGCGCTAGAAGTGGACCTTGGCTACCTGATCATCACTGCTGCGCGCAGGTAGGAAGAACGGTTCCAACAGCTGCATTTCAGTGCAAAATGAACAGATTTACATTTTGTGTTTTAGTGACAACCGACCCACTGTTGAATATATATGCTAGGCTTCATGAGGTGCGCATCCAGCCTTCTCTCACCAAAGATGGAGTGTTCTCAGCTCTCAAGATGGCTGAACTGGAGTTCCCTCAGTTTGAGACACTGCACCTGGGATACGTTGACGAGTTCCTACTGCAATGTAAGTTTTCACATTTGTATGTATGTTTTGTACTGTATAATGTAGACCTGAATTGACCAGCAGACTTCATTGAACACCTATTGACCTTATTATTCTATATGTTTAACCCCTTATTTACTACCCATGAAACTTATTTCAGGTAAAATGAACCACTCTGAGCTTGTGAAGTATGGCTTGGCTGATGTTGTCGAGAACCCAGGCATCATCACAGATATCGGCATGAAGGCTGTCAATGAAGTGTTTACCAATATTAAGTATCTGCTGATCTACAACTGCCCGCATCTGCACAACCCTCACCACTGGATCACAGGTAATTTATGGATGCACAATAATGTACAATGATCGACTTGATTGATAGACTCTTGAGCAGCTGTTTGCAGGTGCTTCTTTCTTTCTTTGAATTTTTATACTGAAAGAATTCATGTGCTTTCATTTCATTGCATTGCACTTTCTTTCCCCCTCTGACCCCAGATCAGTCCAGATGGAGCCGTCTTGTTGATTTGACTCTTGTACGCTGTCATGCCATCAAGTTGGATTCCTTCTCCCAGTTTATAGAATTATTACCAAGTCTGGAGTTTATTTGCCTCGACCAGATGTTCAGAGAACCTCCCAAGGTACACACACGTACACGTTATTTATACCTTCCTAGCAAACTGAAATAGTTTGTCATCAAATAATACAGGCTTATGATCAGTGAATCAAACATTAAGTGTGTGTGTGTGTGTGTGTGTGTGTGTGTGTGTGTGTGTGTGTGTGTGTGTGCGTGTGCGTGTGCGTGTGCGTGCACTAGGGTTGTGCAAGAGTGGGCCTTAGTGCAGGGACTGGTATTGGTGTTTCTTCAGCCCTTGTCAGCAATCAGAACTCTAACAATGACAACAACAACAACAACAACAATCATCACAACAACAACGATGGCAACAACGATGGCAACGTACCCCCCGCTCCTCCACCTGTCAACAACAACATATACAACCAAAGACAGCCACGACCACAGCAGCACAATGGCAAGTCACACACTGGAGACCCAGTCCAGGTCACATACAGAACCATCATCAATGCTGAATTTCATTTGTCTCTTTAGACTCTTCGTCATGTAATGCATTTGTCATATTTTAGATTGGGGGTAGAAGGTAGGTTGGTAAGCTCCAAAGGTTTTGATAAATGTTTTAATAAAGCCCACCATTTAGATGAGCCTGTTTGAACTTTCTTCTCCATTACACTAAATGGAAGATGTCTTGTTGTCCACAGAGCCCCTGGAGGTGAATGGTTTGGTTGACGGTGAGGAAGAAGCCGACGTGATGGTGGAGGAGGACAACATGGAGGTGGAGCCCCAGATAGAGCTTGGTGGTGAAGAGGAGGTGCCAATGGATGACTTGAATATTTCTACAGGACACACCACAGGTGACTTCACAGAAGTGCCACCACCAGCGAGCCCTATTGACGAGGAACAAGCAGGTATGGAGCCCCATTGGACAATAATGGAATGAGACGTATTGAATAAGATGGGTTATCTTCAATCCAGACATGTTCACGTTGCGTTGCTTAACGTCAATGTTTACTTTTCAGCGCCTTCAATCATCCACCAAATGGCTATTGTCAATTAGAAAACAAACCATTGTTTCTCTTGAGACGTTGTCCAGAACAATACAACTGTGATGGACAACCTAGTCAATGCAGTAAGGGACTTTGTCATGTAATTAGAAGTTGCCATATGTGGTATGAGTAGACCATTTGAAGCTTTCATTGAATGCCAAATACCAATATGAGGGCTGTAGCCCGACTGTGACTCTCAAAGCCTCAGCAAATCTCACTATGCTTCACCCTGTGGCCCACTTAGATTTTGAGCCAAAATTCTCCCCAGACATACACCACATGCCTCTGTCACGTACACCTTAACATGTTGCCTTTTATCTCCTAAAAACCTTGTTTAAATCTTGTAAAAGGCATGGCACGGGCCCCTTTTTAAATGATGACCCCAAATATGAAAAATATCTCCATCCTACCAGAATGGGGAACTGGAAACCGCTGTTGTTTATGTATCTATTTACTGTAGTGATGGAGTTCTTGGAGCCCTTCCTTTTCATACATTTGATTTGTTTCATTCAAACATTCCCCTGGGTCACAGGATTGACATTTGGGTTTCTAGCTCTTGCAGAAAAAAGGTTTGCCCAAACTGGCTGTTTTGTTGACTCCGAAGTGGTCCGCGAGACCTAGTCAATCGGAATGTGGTGTAAAAGGCAGTTCTGAAGATGCTATGCATGTATAAATATGTAATCGTAATCTGGTATAGATGTCATTGTTAGGCTTGTGTTATTTTTGGCCTTGCAGCTACAGCTGGGATCATGGTTACAGTTGTGAAATTGCCTGTAACCTTCTTTTCCAATATAATTTCTGAATTTGAAGAACACACATGCGTAAACAGTGGGTTTAGCGTAATATTTAGACATTCTGAGACTGTGTGTGTGTGTGTGTGTGTGTGTGTGTGTGTGTGTGTGTGTGTGTGTGTGTGTGTGAGATGGGTGAATCTGCTTAACTGCTAATTGGCTCAACCTTAACATTGTTCACATTGCCCATCCTCTTCCCCCCCCCCAGGTCCAAGTGGTTTAGTCCAACAGAGTAGACCCACGTTCGCCACGGGTAGCAAGCCTCCCGCCATCTCTGACTCCGACAGTGAGGAAGAGGAAGGCTTGGCCCTGAGGCAGACGGCCGGTTCTGGCTCCCAGGAGACCGCCTCCAGCACCACAGAAGTGGCTCCGCCTCGCAGCAACGGCCACAGCAGTGAGTCTTCTATTGTTTCCCCCCGCGGTCGCTGTGTGGTCGCTGTGTGGTCACTGTGTGGTCACTGTGTGGTCGCTGTGTGGTCACTGTGTGGTCACCACCTCATCCAGCGGCTCGTCGTCATCCTGCCTGCTCATGCCCTTCACCGGGCCGCTCAGACCTGAATGCTATTTGAATGTCAATAGAATGATATAAATGTCTAAGCTACGCCCAAACATAAACAAAGTGGAACACACACATATTCATTTCACATTTCTTACTGGTCAGGCTACTCTTGTATGATCGCTTGGCTCAATCTGGTTAACCAGCTTCTCTAGTGTCTGCTTTTTAA
>OMKI01004886.1:8354-24589 GCA_900302315.1 Phycis blennoides
CCTCGGGCTGCGTTAGCGTACAGGACAGGAACGCGCTGATGAATATTAACTCTGCTCTCTTGTGATTTGAAATGATTAGAGTGAACGTACACTGTGTGTGTGTGTGTGTGTGTGTGTGTGTCTGTGTGTGTGTGTGTGTGTGTGTGTGTGTCTGTGTGTGTGTGTGTGTGTCCAGATTGGAGACCTGCAGAGCAGTTACATCGCGGCGCAGAAGGCTGAGGATGACTTCCCGGAGCACGTGGACACACAGCAGCTCCTCAAGAACCTCCGGCAGCACTTCGCTGTGCTCTGAGACCTGCGGCAGGGTTCTTATAGAGTCCGTGGTCCGAGCCGGCGGCTAGCGATGCGTGCGCCGCGCGTCTGGACTGTAGGTCTGTAATGCTAACATGTAAATAGCTAAGAAAATAATATATGAAATAGATATTTATTGTAAGAAATTGAATATCACATCTTTGATATGAGATTTTTATTTCCATAGTTTCAGACATATATTGTCTTTTTTTATGCATTACATGTAGATAAATGTACATTAAAAGATATGTGTGATTATTTGTTGTGCTAGTTGTTTATTATTTGTAGACCGAGAGAGCATAATGCATTACTGATATTACACTTTATTCTCTACACCCCTGTGGGGTCGTTCAGGCCTCTGAACGTGACTATGTCGTTCAGTAGCAAGCAGCAGGGAGTCGTTATCGGCCAGTTCTTTGGACGGGGGGGTCACTTTGAACCTGCGCAAACAGAATTGTGTCATTTGGTACAAAGTGCAGAATTGCAGGCCCACTCGGGCTTTAACCTGGGATTTGGATTGAAATAATAACCAGGCACAGGCTATGCTTGCAATACACAATGCAAAAAGTATGTGAGCTACGTCAAGGACATATCAAGTTTGTGTTGGTCGTTTAGAGTTGTATTAATATCAATTAATGTCAAACATTTCAGTTGCTGTATGAGTAGTTAACAACATGAGATTAAATAATTAACCAATTATCAAATTACCTAAATTTTGTATTTAAACTGCAATATCACACAATTCTAACCCTAACCCATGATCTTTAATGTAGGCTAATTAGCCGTTATTAGTAACATAACATAACATGAAGCGGAGTGATACGTGTAAAGTCCCAGTGCTGTCTGTATCAGCAAGTTAAGACATCAGCAACTCTGAAGAAATCGGTTACATGTTTGTTTTTTTATTGATCTTAGAAATATGTTTTACGTGAATCCACGACCGCTGACACAAACCATCAGATTAAAGGGGACATTTCACAAATCCATCGAAGCGCATGTGTGCACGGCGCGTCGTTCCACGCGCTGAAAGGGTTCGCCCCGCGATAGTTGGCTGCGCAGTCTTCGTTGTTATTATTGTTCGGTTCTCCTTCGTGCCAAAACCTGTGGGGGGGTGGGGGGGGGGGGGTGGTCGCATTGAAGTTACAGTGTCTGTGTTTCCCTGTGAACAGCCATCTCTTTCAATGATGTGTTATTCTGAAGTTTAGCCGACCCATGAAGCGAATGTGTTGCTTCTATCACAGAAGGAAAAAAAAACATTCTTAACCTAAACCTAGCTTAGGATTGTATAGGCCTATGTATCCTCTGAAACCTTTGCAGATATGTGTACAAAACGAATACATTGAGTACATTGAAGTACAATTAAACTAAACGATTCCATAAACTTGTTGATCGGTTAAACACTCCAAATTACAATCTAAAAAAAAATCATTCATTAGAACTGAATTAAATCGTATAAGTAGCCACAGAGCGCAGTAGTGTATGTGAGGGTTTGTGCGGTGTTCGGATGTTACTTCTCCACAAGAGGTTCTCCATTCAACCACAACCAGGTGCCTTCCTCCTCCACGTCTCTCAGTCCCATCCAGTAGCCTGTACTGTGTAGCGAAGCTTGGGCATCGCTCCTGTCTAGTATATGCATGTTCAACGACGACTGAAAACAAACGCACATATCAATTCACATCACCATATGCATGACACGCCACTGACGATCATTTAAAACAGGATACTTGCGTAAGTCTACCAGTCATACAGTATATAGAATAAATGTATTCCACCTGTTTCGCACTGTTGTCTATGATCGCCAGGTCTGCTCCTTTCCTTTGACAGTTATTTCTTGCCTCCTGCCACGATTTTTTCGATAGGGTGGACTCGGATAAGTAGAAACATGTGGATTGTACGTGAATCCAACCGGGTAAACAATAGCCACAGTCCACCGCTGGAGTGAAAACGCGTACAAAAACAATAGCATTTTGTAAATATGTGATGATGATCTAGCATATATTTCATGTTGTTACATTGTAATACGTCGAGGATTGTAAAGGCCTATCGAGAAATGGTGCGTTAACGTCCCTACACCTACTCATCATAGCCACTTGGGACTGCAGGTCTGCGTTCTCCTTGTGCACGGCGTTGATCAACACAGTGTATTCCCGGCCTCTTCTCTTCTGGTGCTCCAGCTCCCACCTGGTCACGTCAAGTTGCCTCTTGTCGCTCTCCAACAGCTTCGTCGCCTTGTTCCGTTTGTCTATTGTGCCCCTGTACGTCTCGATGATGTTTTTGAAATTCTCGCTGTTCTGAGGTATACCGTGGTTCAGCTGGCTGTCTGTAAGGACACAAGGAGAAGCCAACATCCGTGCTGTCTATCTATTGGGATTGTAATGGCAGCGTGCACCATGCTTCATGTTTTTCTGATAGCTGTATTATGTGACATTCCTAGGCTGTCCTTTTGTGGCGTTCAGATGGCTAAAGCCATTTTTGTATTGCATATGTAAGTTCGCAATAGTTGTGTGCCTACAGTCAAATCAGTAATCAATGTAACATTTTTTTGCTGACTATTTAATATGACGTGCATGAAAGATGTAAAAGCATATATATATATATAACATATAGCATACATCTTTAAGTGTAACTTACAGTAGATTCCCAGGCTAACATCTATGGCAAACAGAACAACGGCCAGGACAATGAGGGCCATGACTGCTGCTTTACCCAGCCTCACACCAGGGCCTCCTACAGAGATGGACACTAGACAGAGAGGTGAGAAGTCAACGTTTAGGTCTGCAAACAGTAACATCAGCACTCTCAAGGTCACTTTCAAGCTAATTATTTATGTTTGTCTGTTGTCCGTTTCAGCATACACGATATGAAGTGATACTGTCAAAAATACTGCTCTTACAAAATGTACTGTTCTCTGTTGTATTTCGGTACTATACCGTTTAGGTCCTGCGTATCCGTGAAATCCTCTTCATCGACAAATTTGTTGTTTATGTTACTATATCTGCCAGCCTCGTTCTGCGTGTCCTCCATTTTGATTGTTTAGATGGGAATATTCAGGGAATGGCAGACGGTCCATTTGACAGGACATTGCCCTGTGTAAACACTTCTCTGAGAGAGGAGGTGCCTTCACATATTTGCACTTCATACAAATGCCCGATCCGAACATGTGTTCAAGGCATAAAGAAATTAGGCAGATGTCTTTAGATTTGGAATTTGAAGTAAAGGCATAAGTCAAGTCAAGTCAAGTCAACTTTATTGTCAGTTTTCATGAATGTACAGGACATACACGAAAACCGAAATGCTGTTTCCCTCGATCCCTGGTGCAAGATAAGCAATATTTTGAGTAAAATGTTTAACGCACATTTGAGATCCAGCAATCAACATAAATGACAACTGAGCATGACGTGGACCAGAGGGCAGCCTACTTTCCCGGTCGTGTTTTTGCAGTGGAAACAGTGTCTGGGTACAACCAGTGCCACACCATACTATGCAGCGTAAACACCGATTCATTTGCTGTTCCAAAGTGAACCAGAGTTCATTATTCCGTGCAATGGACCCTTTTCAGAGGAGTCGATGTAGAACACACACACAGTTGTTGCTGATGACACAAATTATGAGTCTGTTCATTTCTTGCACCGGAGGGCCCAGGGAGTAACGCAAGGGTCCTGTGAGCCACACCTGTGGTTTTTTTTCCGATGACAACACTTTCCCTTTATCCCATCCACAGAAGAATAAAGTAACATCCGGTTCCTGTCGTTTTAATCTAAGTTTGGTTTGATTTGTCTGCCGTGGTGCCAGCATGGTCAATGTGTATTTACTTGACGAGTTGTGTCTGCTGGCACACTGCCAAACCTAACTCAAACAGACATACGTCAACCATGTGATGCTTTATATATATATATACACGTATTTGCTTTGCATCTTCTCTGATGTCCTCCAGCATTTTATTATTATTAAAAAATAATTGTGATGAAAAGTCATCCCAGATAGAGATAGCATTGACCATAATTCTAGTTCCTCCACTGCTGAAGGAATGTGATCTGATCTTTATAGTCCTTGGTCCTTCTCTGGATGTGCTCGACTACACCTTCTTGAGGCTGTTGAACTTCAGTGATGACATCATCCTGGAAAAAAAGATGGCTGTATCCACTCTTGAATGTGTTATTTGAACGTGCCATTTGAAATCCCTTTCCCGGTACATTGAGTTGTCCCAGACAGAACTCATCACTGGCCATGTGGCTGTGTCTTGTGTCAACATTTGATTAGTTCCAGTGTGTTCCCTGTAACTGGTGGAATTTGAGCTTTGTAGGTGTTTGTTGAGAGGAACGGCAGCAATGGGATCAAATATGAATGTGGCTCACTGGCTACTAGTAACGGTAGTGGTGGTCTATATGGCATTCAGATGTCCCTTCATTAGAACACTGGTCACAACAACATTACAACACACATAACAGACTTCATTGACAAAATGATAATTTGTACGTGATTTAGATAGCCAGAGATGGGGCTTTTGTGTAGCAAATAGCAACTGGCAAAACAATAACAAGCCTGTCCTAGAGAGAGAGAAAAAACACATTGAAGGTGAGTCTGTATGACAAGTAAAAGCTGTTCTTACACTTTTTCAAGAAAGAGAGAAAGGCAGTCCTATTTTTGTTAATAGATTTCACAGTGAATTGTGTTTCCTTTAGCAGGTACTTTTGATATTTATGCCCTGGGCTACCTCATAGGACTATCTGTAGTGCGAAAGTGCTTTGTCACTGAGTCTTTGACCAAAAACATATGTTATTATAAAAGTCTACAAATGCATTTGATTGCATTTGACAATATTTTCCCTAAATTGGAAGGTCCGAATCTACTTTAGGCCTGTTCAATAAATAGTACCCAGTAATAACCATTCAGTTTCTGGTAGTTATAATAAGACACACACGCATTGAGTTTCCATTGTATTGTTCCATCCACGTCAACATGGTTTCACTGCTCATTTTGCCTAACCTCACACATCCAGTACAACTCATGTCCGTGGCAGAGTGCGTCAAACCACGTCTTTGTCGCGTCTCCACTGGGATAAAAACCTGCACAGTTCTCATTTGATCTGTTAGGCTCCCCGTTCACCCAATAGCTTGATTCAAAATAGAAAAATAGAACAACATATGGTTACACAATTGTGTGTTATATTTGTGACAACAATGCAGCTTGTATTGTACTCTAAAATACAGATAAACTTAAAATATATGTATGTAACATCTATTACAATTGTATTGTCTTACAATGTAAGACAACAATGTAAGACAATACAACGTCTTAACAGTACAACACGGTGGGGGACTTACAATGGTGCTGTCTTGGTAACATTGTTGATCCACACCCATGTGTTGTCCGCAGTAATTTCTGTCAGGCCCATCCAAAACCCATTGCTCCACCAAATGGAGCCAGTTTGTCTCGGGATGTTGTCGTTCAAAAGTTGCTGCACAAAGAGAGGGCATAAATATGTGATGGCGTTCATGTGGCTGACCGCCAAGCGACAGATTGATGCAAAGACACTCACGGGGCTGTAAGTGTGCTGTGATTCCGTTACACTAGATTAGATTAGATTAGATTCAATTTTAGTCATTCCCAGTATTTTCTAGATATGGGAACGAAATTTGTTCTCCGCATTTGACCCATCCTATGGTACATAGGAGCAGTGGGCTGCTATGTTCAGCGCCCGGGGAGCAAGTTGGGGTTCAGTGTCTTGCTCAAGGACACTTCGACATGCGGAGGACATGAGGAGGGGAATCGAGGGGATCGAACCGCCGACCCTACGGTTGGTGGACGACCCGCTCTGTCCACCCGCTCTAACCACCGAGCCACCGTCGCCCATCACTCAGCGCACCCTGACTCCGTGGTGGCCTCACCTGCTCCTCCCAGGTCTCTATCATCACTAGGTCTGCGTTACGATTAATGCAGTCCTGCCGGCCATCTACCCAGTTTTTCTTCGTCGGTCCCTCAGTCTTAAGGATGGAAAAAAAATAGCAGGTGGAGTTCAGGAGAACCCACCCTTCCGGGCAACGGCCACAGGATTTTCCTGTTTCGACGAGACAAGAGTGAATAAGAACAACGGAAAACACAAAGAAAGCGAAGCCAACGCGTGAACGTTAGTGAAAGGGAATTCACGAAATCCTCCAATTCCATCTCACCCATGTGCACTTTAGACACAAGCAGCTTCTTCTTCTGCACACGAGCCTGCTCAATCTGGCTCTGAAGTCCGTCGTTGACGCCATTCTGCTTTTTCAACAGCTGTTTAATCCCTTCGTGCGTTGCAAGCTGTATCTTCAGGGAGTCCTCAGTCTCCTTGGTAGCCTTGATCACGTTGCTGTGGTTTTCCCGGAGGTAGTTTAACTCCAGGATGTAGGGAAGGTGTTCGGCGCTCTGCAGAGGCTGCAGGTATTGCCCCTTGCTCTTGCTACCTAGTTTCAAATTCAATCTCATAAATTCATATGAGTGCGAATGGGCTTAGGCCTACTCACATTTTGTTTTACGTGGAACATATAAAAGGTGAAATATAACTTCATAAATGGAGAACGTTAGAGGTAAGTGGACAATAGTCCTTAAAAAAAAGTCTATTACAATAAACAAGAAAATGATTCTCATGATTAAACATAATGCTAACTTAAATGTGTTAAACTTGTTGTTGTGTCAACCTTCGGCTAGTACTCACAGAAAATTCCAAGAACAACAGCAGTCACCAGCAGCAGAACATTTAGTAGTCCCAGAATCGGGATAACAAATCTTGACCTATTCACTGGAAACAATCAATTCAGTAGGCCTATAAGTTAAAATACGGAATACAATTCAGCAGCACATGATTAAATTGTCTGATTTAACAACCGTAAGGTAAACAAATAGTTAGATTAGACTTCACAGTAAGATCATAAACCCATATTTTTTGTATTGAATAAACAAATAAGTAATCTAAATCCCTTCGCTTCGCAACATTATGTAGTGTTTGAATGATCGTACTGATTTCACAGGTTTCTAGAAAAGCAGTCCAAGCACATACATAGGTCTAGAAGAGACATCAGAAAAAACTAAAATATGACACAGTAATATTTTACTTTTAGATACATGCCTACCTTGTCCAAACAGATTGGAAACACGAGAGTGGCCATCTCTCATGTAGTTATTTTGAGAAAACATCACTTTGTGAACTTCTAGGCTGTGCACATGCTCCGAGCTTGACTCTGAATTCTCTATTTGATCACAAGCTGGCTTTTCTGCTCTCTCTTATCTGTGTGTGTGTGTGTGTGTGTGTGTGTGTGTGTGTGTGTGTGTGTGTGTGTGGGGGGGGGGGCCAGTCCATTTTCAGTATCAAGACACTAATGTCAAGTCCATGTTTGGATGAAAATTCATAGTCTATTATAGTGATCTTATAATGATAGTCAAAGCACTATCATGTGTCCAAGAAAAACTGATTATACGCTGAACTGAATGAATATGACACATTTTCTGGACGAAAGTGAAGTTCCATTTGATCGTCACCAGTGGGCGTTGTTTCAGCTCCATGTGCTGATCGACCCTCCAAGCAGCTCCTGACGTCAGAGTGGTTCCGGGTCTGTGCATGGAAATAGAAACGATGGACTCCGTTGCTCTGGACGTTTTTTCTTTTGCTACTCTTGTCTGCATCGTGTTCGTGATTAGAAAAGTGATTTAATTCCTGAATCGTCGTTGTGCTCACGTGTTTCTGTCGTATACGTATGAGCAAAAAGGAGGGATCTTAGTCGCTTGAAGGAATAGGACTTTACGCACACCATGTTATGTTTACTGAAGAAGATGAGCTTGAGTGTTATGCTTGCGACTTCCTCACTGTGTTGGCAACCCTGCCACACAATCTGAACTATACTATTAACGAGTGACAAACGTGTATTCTTTCAATTGTTTCTACTGTGTCTGCGTCATGCCTAATCAATCATCCTTTATTACAGATATGTAACGTATCAGAAGTGTCTCTAGCTGTGCAACATACAAACAAACCAGGTCTAGTCTCCTGTCCTCACCATATTAGTCGCCATCAGAATGTCTCTCGACGAGTATGAGAGGCATTACGCCTCGCTCAACTCTGACCTCGGCAGCGACTCTGTGGCCAGTGGGCGATCGGCGTCGGGAACATTTAGTGGTGAAGAAGAGAAGTTACATTACATTCCGATCCGGATTCTTGGGAGAGGAGCGTTTGGTGAAGCAACCCTCTACAGAAGGACCGAGGTGAGCTTCACTGCAGGCTTCAGGGTTTCTTGTATCCGTTGAAATGTCCTACTTGTGAGAAATGCTTGCCTCCCTGTCTACCCTGTGCGCAACCTGTGGCCCTCACGCTTTGTTTGTAAACTTCACAGGACAACTCCCTGGTCGTGTGGAAGGAGGTGGAGTTGAACTGCCTCTCAGAGAAAGAGCGCAGAGATGTGATGAACGAGATCAGCATCCTCGCCATCCTGCAGCACAACAACATCATTGCGTACTTTAATCACTTCATGGACAAAGACACGCTGTTCATTGAGTTGGAATATTGCAATGGTAAGACGGCGGTTGCTCTGCAGATATAAGATGTATTTTAGTCATGGAATTAGTGTGAAGTGCATAATGCCTTTGGCAGTTATTACGTGATTATATGTTTACAGGGGGAAATCTGTATGATAAAATCAACCAACAGAAAGGGGAGCTTTTCACAGAGGAGGTATGTAACAAATCATAATATTATAGTAGATAGAATATCGTTAATTTCTAACATATAATGTGCATAATTTTGTAATTTTTCTCTCAGATGGTCATATGGTTCCTGTACCAAATAGCCTCAGCTGTAGCCCACATTCACAAGGCTGGAATCCTACATAGGTAAATATCTCCCTGGGCGTCACTATTGTTATTCTGTTACATATTATCGTCCTTGCCAACAGCGTGACCTTTTCCAATTTCCTCGCAGAGATATCAAAACGTTAAACATTTTCCTGACCAAGACTAACCTAATCAAACTTGGCGATTATGGTCTCGCAAAGAAGCTAGACTCCCAGTTTGCAATGGCTGAGACTGTAAGTGACCCAGGTGTTCGCTCATTGTTGACGATCCAGTTTGATTTGCGTCCGGTTCATTGAACGGGTTGTAACGTCATTGTCCATGTTGCAAACGCAGTGTGTGGGCACGCCGTATTACATGTCACCTGAACTGTGCCAAGGAGTCAAGTACGATTTCAAGTCTGACATTTGGGCAATGGGGTGTGTCATCTTCGAGGTGTTAACGCTGACCAGAACCTTTGACGCCACGGTAAGGCTGCCTGTTTGGTGGGCAACAGTGTTCTGAATAATCCATCCTATAGATGTCCTCTGACTTCATTAAAGTTGGACCCACCGTGTTGCTTCTGTTTTGGCTGAAAATCCAGAACCCTTTGAACTTGTGTGTGAAAATAGTCCAGGGCAACTGGACTATGGATGTCGACTCCAAGGTGTATTCTTCTGAGCTGATCAAGCTGGTCTATGAATGTCTGGACCAGGTGAGTGGAAGTTCAAGATCTCATATAATGAGCTGGTGATGGGTGGAAACGCTTAATAACCCACTGTGTGATCCTTTGTGATCATGTTTGTGCTCCAGGATCCTGTGAAGAGACCCACGGCCGACCAGATTCTAGACCAGCCAATCGTCTCCTGTTCTAGACAGTAAGTTAGTGGAAAAGCTACCTCAGCTACCTCAGTTCGACTACCTCAGCTGGCCGACTGGCACCGCCATCATTAAAAGGAGGAAAAGGTCGGATGGCGAAATCCCAACTCTTCTCCGTTTTGGCACCGCAGTGGTGGAACGAGCTCCCGGCCAATGTCAGGACTGCAGAGTCACTCCCCATCTTCCGGAAGAGACTCAAGACCCACTTGTTCAGAGTTCATCTGAACCCTGCATAACCTTACCCTCATGCACTTGTCTGTTGTACGTCTTGGCACTTTAACTACGCTTTGTAAGTTAGCACTTTGATCGCACTTGGTAACTTGGCACTTAGTCAGAGATGTTGTATACTGGCAATGGTTGATCTAGCAACTGAAATGCTCGAAACTTGTTCTGGTGACTTTCTTACTGTATTAGCTGCAATGAAATGTTGTACCCTCTTATGACAAATGTACTCTTTGTAAGTCGCTTTGGATAAAAGCGTCTGCCAAATGCCCTAAATGTAAATGTAAATGTAAATGGCCCCACCGGACCTATGAGGACTGTGTCTAATGAGTTCTAGCAATTTATTTTATTCGGCTGCCATATCAATCAGCAGCTTCTAGTCTAGTAATCTCTGTAAACATAGAGATTACTAGAGATATCTGCATATGAATGCAGCATGAGACAGGATTTTGGGATCGGAAGCGTTCTCGTTTCCGTTTGTAGTCCATTTTTAGTCCAAGTCATATTGACTAGGGCTGTCAACTGGACCAAAAAAATCGAATTTGAATATTGCAAAAAATAACAGGGCTTTTAATATATTCAAATATGTATTGTCAAATATCCATAGAATAAAAACATTGCATCAAATGCATAATTAATGTGCATCTTCCTGGATCAGTGGCCGTTTGGGGGGGCGCCATACAGGACAGAAAGCATGATCAGACCGCGTACAGTAAAAACAATGGATCAGTGTCACCTCATTAGATTTCCTGCTCCTGCATATATTGTCCTGTTCATTCATGACCATGTGAAAAACAAACTGGTAAAAAAAAAAACTGTACTTGTGCAAAACCCAAAGTTTTGCACAAGTACATCCACAGGATGTGCTATGCGTTAGGATGTTAGCATTTAAAGTCCTTGAAGCTTTTTCATAAGACAATAACTTTAAAAAGCACAGATAGAAAACTTGGACTGTGAGCAGTCAGGAAAGCCCAGACAAACACACACAAATCCACGCACACACACACACACACCAGACACTGGTTTAATAGCAGATCGCGTTTATGTGGGATTCTGGGGCCCCTATAGGCGAAGTGCTGCATTGTGCGTAATTGTCACTGTGATGTCATGGAATGAGATGGCAGATGCCAAATGGTGAACACATGTTAAGGTAGGTGCCCTCTATCTGCATGGCATGTTCCCACTTCCTGGCACCTTCTGAAGCAGACTTGTGGTTGCCATATAACTCAATTTTCATGGGCCCAAGAGGCAAAAATGTGAACCATGTGGAATAAGGCCTGTACTATTTTTATGCATCAGGGTGGCAATCATTATTTTGTATTTCGCAATGAAACAATTTCATTATCCATCCAGTCTACATTTGACTGTCCTTTGTCAAAATAACCAAACTAGTAGCCTGATCCACACAAGACCGACCGAGAGGAGCATTATCCTTGCAATTTTTTTTCTTTTACTCTGGTAGACATCCTTTTCAAAATAAAGTGGGCTGGGATGTAGTTCAGGCTTCAAGATATTTTGCTTGGGTGCAAAATTACTTCGGTGCTGGTGAAGACATTTTTATCCATGGGATGTACTACAATCTGCACTTGGTCAAATACTAGTAGGTCTACAGCTAGCCACTGGCCAAAAGACCACATTACATCAAATATTAATTTATTAAGAAATGAAGGCGATACTAAATTAACTCTTTACACAGACAGTGAAACTCTTTTGGCGGCCACAAAATACTTTTTAATGTAAAAAAAAAACTTCACCAAAAACTGGAGAGAATGATTCTGTCTAAATTGAATGGTGCTGCATTTGTTCTATATGCTGAAGCCTCATTGACATGTATTCACATTGTTAATCTATCAAACACTACTATCTACAGTCTCTTATCAATGGAGGTTTTGTCACGAGCGGATGTGAATACCGGCTGTAATCAGAGGAGCTCTCCATCTCCACAGTGACCGGTTTCATATATGTATTATATTAATTACAGTATATTAGATTAGTCTATATTATCATTATTATCATATCATATCAACATTATCATATCATTATTAAGGCTAATAGTAGCCTTTATGTTCTGTCAAATTGAATGCAGATGAAGAAATAGTCAATTTGTTGGTGGAGAGGCCTGTAGGAAACCCTGATTAGCCAATTGATTATTTTCAAGCATTTAAACCAGGGGTCACCAAACTTTTGAACCTGAGAGCTACTTCAAGGGTACTGTGTAATACGAAGGGCCACTTGTTTGATAGCCTTCAAATTCTTCACAAATTCTTCACATTCTTCTCGTCTTTGAACATAGTGTTTGCAATTGTCATCATTGGTCCTTTCAAGACCGCCCTGTCCGAAAAGTCTTTTTTGTTCTTTATCAAAAAATGTGCAGCTCTAAATTAAGTTTCAGTTGATTTTTGTGACTTTTTCACTAGCATAGTTTTTTCGTTTTCCGCAATGTATTTCTTTATTTTGTGGGTATAACCTGCATCCAGCTCCCCATTTTACTTGCTCTTGTTAGCTTGCCTCAGCAAAGAGTGCACGCGATATTGAACTTTCCAGACAAGTTCAGAGTTCATAAAACATTTTAGTTTTTAAAATGTTAAATTCAATATTGCCATTGCCTTTAAATCTACACAAATGCAAGTGTTAGTGATTGAATAAGATCAACACAATGAAATAAAAATTGACAACATTTTTCTCCATGGTGACTAGTGCTATTTTAAGAACATGCCCTGTGAGCATCCAGGTGCTCGCGGGCACCATGTTGACATCCCCATTCAGAAACTGGTGGCAATTACTACTGATGGGGCCCCGGCAATTAGTGGGGGTGGGCGTTGGTTTTTTTCAAGGAACGAGGAGAGCGACAAACTGTCAGATGATGCGTGGCGACTGGACCTGGGGTTTCTGGGTTTCTGACAGACCTAACGGCAAAGCCGAACACACTCAACAACTAGCAACCAGGGAGAAGACCGTCACCTGCCCCACATGATAAGCACAGTGAATGCGTTCAAGGCCAAGCTCTGTGTTTGGACCACACATCTAAAGAACAGGAGGCGGACACACTTTCCCAACCTGTAGGAAATGTCACAGGCCCTCAAAGACAAGGATGCTTTTCACCCTGAGCAGTACTGTGCTCACCTGGACAAAGTGGCCACAGAGTTCAATAGGCGTTTTGGTGAGCTAGACGTCATGGAAGATATTGCAGCATTCGTCTCAAAACCCATTCCTGCCCATTGATATAGAGCAGGAAGCGGCCACATTCCAGCAAGTATTTACTTTGCCAACTGGAGTTGACACGGAGATGGTTGATTTGCTAAATGCCAAAAAGCTGAAAGCCAGATCACGCAACAGTGACTTTTGGGGACTTGTCAGCAGAGACAAATTTCCACTCCTCACTGCATGTGCACTAATAGTGAGTACCTACTTTGGATCCACTTGCCTCTGGGAAATGGCGTTTTCACAAATGAAAATCAAATCAAACAGGAGCTGCCTTACTAACTGACACCTCAAAGACTGGCTGTCTGTAGCTATGAGCCAAACTATGAAGCACTCACAGTATTCAGTCACAGCCATGACACTGACTTGAGTAACATGATTGCAACAGGTGTTGCCTTATGATGGCCTTGTGAAAAGTGATCTTGCATAAGATGGGACATAATACTGCACTTGGCTTAATTGCACTGACAGATACTTTTGTTTGAACACATTACGTTCTTATAAAATGCTAATGGTAAATAAGTATGTTGATTTTTGTTGGCTACTATGAACAAAATAATTTCCTCATAGTAATGGAAAATAGGTCACATGCCTTTATGTTTGTGTTGAAATGAAGCGACATAGTGAAACTTAGAATTGAAGGTATATTGTAAAATTCTCAGGCCTGTTTGATATGCTAGTTAGTGTTTTTTCTTGGTTGCATCCAGTTGAATGTTGGACCAAAGCATTTAATCAATTAACTACAATTAGCCAAATAGAAGGCCTCACGTTGAAAGTAAAATCTGGGCTTTTTCTTTGTGTGTGTAGGTGCTTCTTATTTCTGGAAAGCAACAGTAGCCGACTTGCTGCCCCACCAGCCCAGTAAGTGTGCAGTATATGAATATGGCTAACTAGTGTACCGTGTGATACATCTTTTATTTTTTTTATCCTATCAGATACAAGCTTACACCACACAAAGCGAGGGTGAACAGACTGTGGTCTGTAGGCAGGACAAAGTAACCTGTTACACAGTATGTTCGGTTCTTATCTTTACATGACACACACACACACACACACACACACACACACACACACACACACACACACACACACACACACACACACACACACACACACACACACACACACACACACACAGAGGGTGGTGCAACATTATCAGTACCTGTAGAGTGATTTCACCTCCTACAGAACACAGGTAATTTCCATGCAGAGGGAGTAACCAGAGTAACCTGGTTACGGTCATTACAGTCTCCAGTTGAGGGACCACATTCTCATTATATCGTTTACATGGTCATTGCGGTTACCTGGCTACGGCCTTCACCCAGCTAAGGGGTCAACATATGTATTATATTGTTTACATATTCACTAAGGTAACTGGGCAGTTGTATAAGTGGCATGTACACTAAATCCACCCAAAACATTTGTTAAGATTGGATTTCTTTGCTATGCATCATTTGTTCTTGCCTTTTTATTGTGTTGATTTGTCACACTGAAGCTACTGATGACAGACTGACTGGACTGCACACAAAACAAGACAGTGCGTATTAGTAGAGTTCACATACGCAGTTCATTTTTATACATATTTTTTGAAGTATCAAAGCCTTGTTTCATATACGTAGGTTTATCTCGAGCATACAAAAAATTATCCCAAATGACTCCAGGCAAAACTGAAATAATGGTTAGGTTGTTTAAGTTGTGAAACACAAGGTAAGAATCAGTGACCTCGGTGTCATCAGAGTGTTACCACATGGCGTGTTTACGTGGCAGTTAGGAAACCTGGTTACTACATGTGTTGTGTTGCTATGGTAACGACAGGAAGGCAACAATACCTGCACTCGCTCAGCCAACTGGAGATCTGGTGAGCCTCACCTGAGAGAGAGAGAGAGAGATTAGTTCCATATAGCATTATATAATAAGAATAGTAATACTAATATGCTCAATATATATGTATAATATAATAGTATATAGTAAATATCTAAGTAAATAAAGTATTTCTATAAATCGACCTGGCTCTTCCTTTGTCGGGCCCCAGCTTGAGTCCTTGCTGTGGGCCCAGGCCCGGCGCCTCAGACAGGCTGCTTTCTGCTCTGCCTGCACACCTGGACACACAGGTAGTTCATCTACACATTCTGAGCATCAAGCACTTCATTTCCTGTATTTGGGAGACTTTTTATGCAACAATATGCGCCTTTTTTCTCAATTTAATATTCAAATGTATTTATTTATGTTAAGTAAAACAAAAAATGAATGCACAAGGTGATTATCCAAAAGATAATGGAAATGCAGTAAGGCTCGAATGCACTCTGTATTGCTTTAAAATATGTATTCTCCTTCAGATCAACGTTTCTCATTTAACCCATAAGAACCCAGACCCACCACAGACCAAGTGGAACACAGAACACATTTCTGATGTTTTTTCTAAAATACTACCACTTAATCTGTGATGTGACATATACATTACATTGGCCGTTTATGGTAAATGTATTCCTTATTTGAAAATAACTCAACTTGACAGTTTTTTCTGCTAAGTACCACAAATTTGCCTTTTTATTTGTATGTCCACAATATATATCAAATGTGTTACTTTAGTAATGCTGTTTAAACAACTTTTTTTTCCAGATTTGCTTGTTGTTACAAAATATGCAAACTGAATAAAAATAAGTAACACTGCCTCTTTGGGGAAGTCATATCCTGGGACAGTCACATGACTGACATAACCACAACAAAATGTTTAGTATATGACACTTAGGCACTTAATGAGTTAAAGTCAAGCACAAAGCTGTATAAGAAAGATTTTAGGACATTTAAAGTGTTTGTTACACTCGCGTCACCATGGGTTCTCATGGGTT
>OMKI01004924.1:3382-20262 GCA_900302315.1 Phycis blennoides
GGAAACTATGGCCCTGCGTGATGTGGGCCAATTATTTTTATTCTTTGTTTTTTATCTTCGCCTTTTTTTTTTTACGGGCTTTTTCGCGTTCGCACCGGTGCCGAGGGAAATGAAAACATCTGCTAAACATAAACCTGTAGACCCCCCCGCCCCCCACCCCCCACCCCCCCACGCTGGGGAACTAACGGACTCTCCACCGCTAGACTGACACGATCGCCCCGCCCTCCCCGTCTCCCAGGACCCCGTGCTGTTCTCAGGCTCCCTGCGGATGAACCTTGACCCCTTCGACAACTACACGGACGAGGAGGTGTGGAACTCCCTGGAGCTCGCTCACCTCAAGAACTTTGTGTCCAACCTGCCCGACAAACTGAGCCACGAGTGCTCTGAAGGCGGGGAAAACCTCAGGTACAGATGACTGCTTCTCTAGATTCTGAACCAAATCCACAAATGACTGTTATGAACTTGCCAAGGAATAGAACGTGGCATTAGCAATGATCGGTCCGGTACGCCAAACGAAGGAAAAAAAGAGAACAAGAAGCTCTGTTTGCAGAGGTAGGGTTTGTTGATTTTGAAACTCTTAACTCTCCTTCCCTCTGTTTTTCATAGCCTGGGCCAGCGTCAACTCGTGTGTCTGGCCAGGGCTCTGCTGAGGAAGACCAAGATTCTGGTGCTGGACGAGGCCACGGCTGCCGTGGACCTGGAGACAGACACCCTCATCCAGTCCACCATCAGGACTCAGTTTGAGGACTGCACCGTGTTGACCATCGCCCATCGCCTCAACACCATCATGGACTACACCAGGTGAGACGCGGGGAAAACGCCTGCTGATCCCGCGAAGGCGCCACTCTCCCCCACACACACACAGCCGGCGCCCCGTGGCTTTTTGGGAAAGGCATAACCTTTCCGAGATGTGACATATATGTGAGTGATGGATGATCGTCGCGGAGGAGCTAAATATAGCAGTTGGAAATGTGAACTCGTGGGCACGGTGATTCAATTATCGCCAACTTCTCCTTTTCTGAGGGAATGCGCTGACGTGGTGGAAAATATATCTCTTGATGGAATTAACAAGAGAAATGCCGTACGTGACCCGATAAATTCGATGAAAGTTTTTCTTTTGAACATGTACACATTACAACAACCAAGAATGTATTTTCTAAGCCGTTGTGCTGTTGTTGTTGTTGTTGTTGTTGTTGTTGTTCTGATAGGGTGATCGTCATGGACAAGGGACTCATCTCCGAGACAGACTCCCCCGCCGGCCTCATCGCACAGAGGGGCCAGTTCTACCGAATGTGCCGGGAAGCTGGGCTGGTCTAGGTGTTCTCTCCGTCCTCTCCATCAACGGAACCACGTCACAGAATCGGCTGTGCGGACGGGGCCCCCGTACTCGGAAAGCCTTCGCCTCGGCTCGCAGACTCCTCAAAATGGCATTAACATGTTTACAAAAGAAGGGCGACAGAGAGTAGAAAAACGTGTCATAGGTGCACTGCTCCCCGGAGCAAGCGGCACGGTGCTTCTTCTGAGCTTGTAAAATGGAGTCGGCGCAGTGGACTGTGGATTTAAGCATCTGTATATATTGTAGCTAGCGGAGTCTGCCGACTCCATGGAGCAGTTCAACCGTTGGCTGACACGACCAGCCTCCCACACATATTCTGAGTCGTTTATTTTATTTTTTTCCGGACACGATCCATTTCATTTTTTCGGTTGAATCTAGGATGAATTGTATTCATTGTAGGATATGGGATGTATCTCAGGACAAGAACCCGTGCAACTTTCTAGGAATAAATCGGTCTACTTAGATCCTACGCTACTGTTGCGGGAACTGGGTCCCCAAAACGATTCTCTTGACACAATAACCATTTTTATAAAATGGAAGCAATGTCTCTCACTATGCAGCATGAGTGCGCTAAAAGCATTGCATTTCTATTTTTTTTTCCCATGTAATTCAATTTTGAGGAGTGCCAAGACTCCAACTATATTGTGGCCTTTGTTTATTTCTGTCATAGTACACACAAAACCAATCCAAGAGTACTTTTCAGTAAGACAGCAGTCATAAATAACATCATTGTTTTTACAGAACTGTTTCAGTATCTTGTGCTGATTCAATAGAATGTACATAATGATCTCAATGTTGACCTTTATTTCAACATTTTAATTCCAAATCGACTTTTGGAGGGAATAAATGTATTGTTATTTTGTCTTACTGGTTTAGACAAAATATTCAAAGAAAAGCTATACATTATTTATGTCATATGACAAAATTTGTTAAAGTGACATAAAAATTCTGAGAATTGTATTATATTTATACTTTTTTATATCACTCTTGTTTATATTTTACTATTACTGTATACATGGTCTGTATCATAAGTCATGCTGAATTAATAAAGTATGTTTTAAAAACATTCATAAATGCAGGTCTTGTGATTATTGAAGAAAAGTGGGACAACAATACCGATTACCTCAACAACTCATGCTTAAGTTTTTTTGCAGTGGTTCTTAACCTGGGTTCGATCGAACCCCAGGGGTTCCGCAGGGGCGATTTCTCTAAGACTGCAAGGAAAGCTCAGCTTCCCCTAAAATGTCAAAAAAATTAAATGGTCAAATATGTACAGTTGTGTTAACATTTCATTGACTACACATGCGTTAGAACAGTTGATCTCGAAGTTCGTTCAGAATCAGCGACTTATCACCAGTCGACTGACTCGCTTTTTTAACCTCTCATACATTCGCGTAGCGTCAATGCATTTCCCCGTAGAAGCCGAGCGTCCATTCACTTCAATGGGGCTGCATGAAACAGTTTTTTCCATTGCCTCGGAACTCCGAAAATGCCAAAATGATAAACATTTTGTCCCGCCCGGACGCTGAGCGTCTCTGGGGGTGAATGGAGCTGTGGGCTGGCCTCGGCTGGCCTGGACGCTGAGCTTCCGCATGATGATTGGAGGATAAGTCGAAAGGCTGAACCCCGTTTTGATTGACAGCTATTTGAGATATAAAAGTGTCACTTCAGCTAGGGCGCTCGCTGTCCCATCGCGGATTTTGCGAGTGAAGTCGGAAGATAAGCTGCTACCCATTTCTTGGTATTTTCTTGGCGAAATTGCTTGACCCTTTCCATTGTTCATTTTTTACACTGTAAACAAAACACACTCGTAGAATTTCCTTGTTTCAGTTGAACATAATTTCAACATTTCCTTGTTCGAGTTTTATATTGTTTTCGTTATATTCGTTCAATCATTCATACTGTTGGTTAGGTCGGAGTGAACTAGCTATCCAGCTAGCAAAAGGAACGGAGGGCAGAATTTACGTATGAATAAATTGACAACGTTTATGATGTAGGCCGACAATGAGCGTCCCCTCTTTGAAAGACCAGCAGCCGCCACTGGTCAAGACACACAGTATAGCCCGGTTCCAGTGAATCATAAAAGTTGTCACGAGTTATGTTTTTGTGTGAAATTCATGTTTTGTTGGTTTTGTTCTTTGAACACATTGATTTTGTATGCAACTGATGCATGGCTAATTTTGTGCACTAATAAAATATATACCTATGTTTTGAATAAATTATATTTTATTTTTCCAATTACGAGGGGTTCGGTGAATGCACAGATTCCTGCTGAACTGAAATAAGGTCTACATTGTAATATTAATTATGCATATTTATTTGTCTGTTAGGCTACTTAAGAAACATCTTAATATTGTTTAGGTTTTTTATTGTTGGAAATTAAGGCATAGGCCTACACTGGAAATTACAAACATACATACGTATATTTATTCGTTCGTAAGATCATGAATCGCCCTTGCAAAATTTACTACGTAACGTTTACGTCATACACACATCCCGTTGTTACTTTGCTTCTTTTAGGCTACTACTACTAGTATTGGTGTGTTGTGTTGTTGAATAAATCATTGATCGCCATTGTTGGCCTAGCTATATACTGTAACCGAGGGTTTCTATTGCGTCTATACTTTGCAAGTTAAACATAAAAACACGGAGGCTGCATCATCGTATTGGACTTCACGGTTTATTTCACACCGAGTCAACAGGTAGTCGAACGCAAGTCATTACAGTCACCACTCCCGTTCTTTACCTTCAAAATAAGAGCCCCAGATATACCCACTGCTTCACTGCTTAAAGGGGAAACTTAAACACACTCAGAGCCTTAAGGAGAGAGACAAAAGGAGAGATCCCCGTTTCTAGCCAGTAACAGTAGAAAACAATAATAAACACATATGCATACCACAGCAGCAAGATGCTGCCCTAACATAATATTTTAAGTAGTTATGCATGTGCTCACCCCATAACAGCACAGTCCCGAGAAAATATGCTACACTACCTCTTCTAACTACTGCTACTAGGTTACTACTGTTTTAGCATTTCTTATACTACCTGCCCGTTCTTCTCACCGGTTTGTTCTTTCTTAAGCTAAATGTCCATCTTTATCACAGGCTTGAAAACTACCAAAACAGGTCCTTGTCAGTCCATCTGGTGTAGGTGTTGGGCTTTTACTGCTCTCACTCAGTTCTTGGCCTTGTTGAGGTGTCTCTTCGCTTGGCTCTGAGACTCCTTGCTCCACGTCTGTGCTCTCTCTTTCTGTCACCGGCTGCAACTGTTGTAGGTGTCGCCTGTTTCACCTCATCTCTCCTCCTGCTGGCGACTGCACCTGGTAGGAGCGTGGTGTGCTGCATTCCTTCCGGATCGTTGCTGGTCCTTTCCACGCCCTTTCTCCATCCAGCTTTGTCAGGACATGATCGCCTGGGTGTAGTGGAGGTAAGGGTCTTACTCCGTGCCTCTTGTTGAAGTAGAACGCCTGTTTGGCTTCCTCATCCCGTCGGCACGCGAGGTCTCTGTCCGGCCACTTTGGAAGGAGGTTCTTTTTCAGGGATGACATCGCTCGGATCTTGCGGCCCGTGAGCACTTCTGCCGGTCTTACTCCAGTGGAAGTGGCATTGTAATCCCCAGATTCTTGAGGCGAGAGATGTTGGACCGCATACACGAGGGTCATCGAAGCCTGTATTTGTGCAGAGAACGTGCGCAGCAGACAAGTGATGGCCGAATATCAGCAGACATTAAACACAAAGTGCAAACATGCCACTTTTGTCAGACAAACAACCTGGACTTCCACTGTTACGCCGACGACACCCAGATATATATCAGCACCAAACTCACCCAAAACCCTCCCCTCACCCACATCGAAACCTGCATCTCTACAATAAAATCATGGCTGACCCACAGCTTCCTCCAAAACAGAGCTCCTCCTCATAGGCACCAAATCCACCCTCAACAAAACCGGACCCATCTCACTCACCATCGGCACCTCGACCATCACTCCCTCCCCCCTGGCACGCAATCTCGGCGTTATCCTGGACCCCACCCTCTCCTTTGATCCCCACGTCAGCTCCATTGTCAAGATCTCCTACCTCTACCTCATCGCCAAAATCAGACACTGCCTCTCTCCCCCTGCTGCCGAATCCCTCATCCACGCCTTCATCTCCTCCCGTCTCGACTATTATAACTCCCTCCTCACTGGCATCACCTCTCATTCCCTCCATAGACTCCAACTGGTCCAGAACTCTGCTGCCCGCCTCCTTACCCACACCCGGTCCCGTGAACACATCACTCCCATTCTCCACTCTCCACTGGCTCCCCATCAAACAGCGCATCATTTTCAAGACACTCCTCACCTTCAAAGCACTCCACCACCTGGCCCCCCCCTACCTGTCTGACCTAATCCCCCACCGCCCCACCAGTCCTCCTCCACCTCTCTCCCTCACATTACCCAGATCAAAACTCAGATCCTTCGGCAACAGAGCCTTCTCCCGCACAGCACCCCGACTCTGGAACTCTCTCCCAACCTGTCCATGACTCACCCTCACATTCAAGTCCCATCTGAAATCCTTATTTTCCCAAGCCTACGACCTCCCTTACCCATAACTGCTGTCCTGTCCCTCCCCCCCGTATTCCACTCCATCATCTTGCTTTTGTCTCTCCCTTGTCCCCCCGTTTGTCTCTTCACCCTCTTTGTATGCATCCTTGGGTCGTTGAAAGGCGCAATATAAATTCAATTAATTATTAAACAAGCGAGTCAAAGAGTCATTACGTCCGACACCTCTGCCGGAGAGGCCGTGGCAAATGATAGCCACTGATATCTGTGAGTAAACAAAAGGCAAAGCAGTGCAGCGCATTGGACTGAGCAGATTTATGTAGGACACACTCCTGTTAGATCTAGAATCGATACCGGAGCAGATGTCACTGACGAACTCGAAAACATTGAGGAGCCATGTGGAGCATTAGAGAGTCCAGGGGGAGCTCTGGACATGATGGGACAATTCACTGCTAGAACATTACCTAAAAACAGGAAGCACATTTTCAACATACACGTGGCAAGAGGGCCAACAGTCAGCAACCTCCTAGGCAGAGAGACAGCAGTGGAGACGGGACGGGTGAACGGGGTACAGCAGGTTAAGGCGACAGCTGACCTCCAGGGGACGCTGAAAACCGACCCGGTGAGGATACACCCAAGAGAGGGAGCTGTTCCATACACACCGCCAGAAGAGTCCGGCTACCTCTCCTACCTAAAGTCCAGGCGGAGCTGCAACGTCAGGGAAGAACAAGGCGTGATTGTGAAAGTGACGCAGCCAACAGACTAGTGTGCGCCCATGGTTCCAGTGTTCTTGACACGTGCCATATTGGCAGGGCATTTAACGCGCTGTGAGACGCGTGAAGTTGGCAGAACGCGCAAATTGTGGCACATTCGGCCTGCCACAGGAAAGCCATCAATTACGCACGAGTCGTGTCCCTGTAACAAAGAGGACTTCGTTCCCTGGAGCTTGAGATGGGGTTGGGGGAATATTGCACAGTGCACTTTAACCGGGATCCATGCACTTTAATAATTGCACAGGCACGTTTGTTAACAGTTGCACTTTATTGGAGTTGCACATTGCATATTTGCACATTTAAAATATAGCTTAATATTTATCGATTGTTGTAATCTTATCTGTGCTGGTGGGTTCTGTGATGGCCACATGGTTCCACCTGCAAAAAGAGGGACATGAGACTTAATGTCCATTTATGTGGTTAATTAATGCTAAGATGACATGATGTGACTTATCTAATATATGTTATGTGCAATAGTGTGTGTTCGTATATTGGGAATGGTAAAGTGTGTGTGAAGTCTACTCACCGGTCTCCTTTGTCTCCAGGGTGTTCGGGCAAGAGGCAGGCAACGGGCACCATATTTATAGTTCCGGGGGCAACCAAGTGGTGGTTAGTGGGGATGTTGGAGGATTGAGTATGTTATTATTGTAATGAGCTGTAACTGTGAATGAGGTGTGTTTGTGAATAGGTGTGTGTGTATGTGGAAGGCAGACTGTGGGGATAGTGGTGAGAAAAAAATAAGTGTTTGTTAAAAGGAGAGAGCATGTCAGCATGGGAAATGGGTTCTCCCTCATTAGATACACCCTATATAAGGCACCATTTTGGGATCAGTGGGGCTGAATGAGGTGGAGGGTGTTTGCCATGTGGCTTGAGACTTAGCTGTGGCACTCGACAATCCTGCCTGGGTATTCTTTTGCTGTACTGTCCAGCTGCAATTGTGGTCGTTCTAACAGTCCCAATCGGCCTGCCATAGCCGACAGCTTGAACGGCGCCTCCATGTGTCGCAGCTGGTGGAGGAAGCAGTCAAAGTCGGCCGCGCCGGCCAGGAGCAGCGAGCACACCTTCTTCAGGGTGGCTAACGTGTAGCTCCCACTCTCGCTGGTCGTCCGACAGCACGTCCCGTATCTTCGTAATGGCCTCCTCCGCCTCTCTGTTTGAGTGTATCTGCATGGAGGGAACATGACAAAGGCTCGGAGGAAGTCTTCCTCGTCCACGGTCTTTCCCTGTGGACTTGGCGTTGGAGGCCGAGTTGGGTTTACGGAAGGAGGCCATGTTCACCGCTTTCTTACCGTACACAGACACAGCCTTGGACGAAGACGTGGTTCGGCCACCGTCGACAGAATCCTCTTCATCAAAGTTCTTATCTCTGATCCCGCTGCTGCCAACAGAGCTCTTCGAAGTGAGCGGCCGATTGAGACCGTCCCCGCTCTTCAGGTGGGCCTGCAGAGCCTTCTGCTAGGACGACTCCAGGCCCTGGAATAGAGGCTCCGACTCCTGGCTGAAGTGTCCGTGGTAGCTCCAGTAACACTTCCTGGCCGCAGAGCGGGCCTCGGAGTCTTGCGTCTTGAACCCCTTTCTTGATGGTATCAACGAAAACGGCTCCATGTCTCTCCAAAGAGCTGCTCTGCCACTCCTGCAACATGAGCTCCAGGAACTCAAAGCATTTCCTCCTGATGGCCACGGACTTGGAGACACGGTGACTGCAGATGACCGGGATCAGTCGAGGGTGGCGGGTGTGTCAGGGGATGATGCGGACTGCAGCCACGCCGGAGGTGGCCATGATTTTTAACGCTGTTGTGAAGGAGGTTCAGGAGCACAGGTAGCGTAGCCTCGGCCGCGTGGTCCAACGCTGGCTGAGTCTTTCTCTGCGGACTTGGTGCTGGAGGCCGAGTTGGGCTTACGGAAGGAGGCCATATTCACCGCCTTCTTCCCCTACACAGACACAGCCTTGGACGAAGACGTGGTGCGGCCGCCGTCGACAGAATCCTCTTCATCAAAGTTCTTATCTCTGATCCCACCGCTGCCACCAATGTAACTGAGGGTTTCTATTTGCGTCTATACTTTGCAAGTTGAAACATAAAAACACGGAGGCTGCATCATCGCATTGGACTTCACGGTTTATTTCACACCAACAGGTAGTCGGAACGCAAGTCATTACAGTCACCACTCCCGTTCTTTCCCTTCAAAATAAGAGCCCCAGATATACCCACTGCTTAAGGCCCACTATGAAACTCTGAAGGCCAGAAAAAAGAGCTATAGAAGCGGCGGACAGCAGAGACAAAGGTTTGACTGTGGAGGTTCGGTCTGGACTCCAGGAGACTCACCAACTTCTACAGGTGTACCATTGAGAGCATCCTGGCTGGCAGCATCATGCCTGGTACGGCAGCTGCACTGCCCTTGACCACAAGGCTCTGCAGAGGGTGGTCAGGACGACCCAGCGCATCACCAGGACCGAGCTGCCAGCCATCCAGGACCTCTACAGCCAAAGCTGCAGGAGGAAGGCCCAGCGGATCATCTCGGACCGCAGCCACCTGAGCTGAACCTGTCTGTTCACACTCCTCCCCTTTGGCAGACGGTATAGGAGCCACTGGACCAGAACCTGCAGGTTCAGAGACGGCTTCGTACCACAAGCCATCAGGCTACTGAACTGCTAATACAACTCTGCACACACCATACACACATGATTGGACCCCCACACACACACCCTGCCCCCCAACGCATGCACACACACGCACACTCACAGGCCACCTTATAGTAAAACTAGCTGCTATGTCTCTGCACCTTACTTCATTTAATTTAGAAAGCATTTATTTATTGTTTGCGTAGTTTCTTTTTATTCTGCATAGTCCATTTGTATTATTTTCTGTTTATATATTTTATTTTCTAGCAAAGTTGACCCACCCGAGTAACAAGAATTTCACTGCTGGTAATGATTGTACATTGTTATCTAGCATTTGACGATAAACTTGAAACTTGTTTACAACTACAATGTTAACTGCTTACAATTGTTTACAACCCAACAAGATATCAGATATACTTTATTTTACCACAGAGATATGTACAATGAAATTAAAAAAAAAAAAAGTTTTTGGAGAAAATCCTGAACTGTTCAGGTCCCCAGGGATGATGTTTGACGTTCTGTCTCTGCTGGAGGAACCCCTGCACCCAGAACCAGATGGAGCTCTCCCCCACTGGTGCACTTGTAGGAATTGCAGGGAGATGGATTCCGACATGGAGAAGGTATGCTGTCGCCAGTCCCCGCAGCACTACATAAGTACCATGGCGTACATGCAGCACTATGTCTTGGACGAGGGGATGTTGCGGTTGGCCCGGGCTGCGTGGAATGACATCTTTGCTCTTGATGGGAGCCAAGAGCCAGGAGTGGAGCAGACAATTCAGACGCTCTCGCATACAGACAAGCTGTGTTGTGGCAGCATGGCTGCCTGGGTGTGGGCAGGAGAGTGGTCATAGCTAGCTGCTGTGTCTGGAGGATCAGGGACACATTTCCTGACCCCAGGGCCCACTACACAGGCTTCAGGGTGCACTGCCTGGACGTGTAGAACATTGTAAATAAAAATTGTATAGTTTTGAATTTTATATGCTTGAACATTGCCTTGTAAAGTAAATAAATGTACTTCTGGAGCCAACGTGTGCAGACCCACCTTTTGTCTTATATCTAATAAAATTGTCTAGCACCTGTGGATTACCTTCGGATGTGTGCACCTCCCCTCAAAGATCCCTTTTTTATATAACATGTTTGCACCACCTTTCTTTCAGTTGTTCAATAATACCCACTTTTTGGTTAGAAAAATATTTATTTTGGGTATTGAAAAAAATGCAAATGACAGTGCTTCATTGTTTGTTTTTTGCCTTACGGCTATTGTGTAGCATCTTCTTGAGGGTTCTCTTGATTAAGGTTTCCCCGTGACACTTGTATCTGCACAAGTTCAGATGTGGGTGGTAGCTGTACCGGGACAAGCAGGCCGAGCCGTCTTGGGTCATCAGGCCTCATGATGATGTTGTGAGGAAAGCCTGTTCCACTTCTCAGCCTTATGGAGAGGATGGCCGTCTGGATGTTGGAGATGTAGGAGTAGAGTTGTTTCTCCTTTACTGTACTTACACTCCAGGTCTTCGACCTTTTGTTGAACGAGCGTTTGTACCTGAGGACGAGCCATTAGCATTGATAATTTCCCCAACGCTTATAAACAAAAGTAAGGTGTTCTCTTTACACAAGTAAAAACATAACTTACAGCTTGTGTCCTTCACGATTACGTGCTGGCTGGCGTTGGTTATGCTTGTTGTAATCTATTGCAGCAAGCAGGGTCCGTGTTTTGTACACAAATGGTGTACACGACATGCGCTTTGCCGCATACATCAGAATATGGTTCTGAAAGCTTTCTAGGTCTGATGTGGTCCTGTGTGGTTGGGTGGGAAGGAGACAATGAGAATAACCCTGTTAGAAAACTAAACAGAAATGCTTGAATACATACACTGCCCGGCCAAAACAAAGTTGCCAGGATTTCACTAAGCAAATAGGTAAGGGGGTGCAGCAGTTGGTCAGGTCTAGGTTCAACAACATTATGTGTTCAAAGAATAAGGTCAGCTGACTACCACAGCATACTGTATGACAAGGTTATTCAATCAATGGATTATTTCTTCCCTGATGGCACAGGCATATTCCAAGATCACCATGGCAGGATTCATCGGACACACATTGTGAAAGAGAGGTTGAGTGGTGAAAGAGTCCAGACCTTAACCCTATTGAGAATCTTTGGGATGTGCTGGAGAGTGGTCTGACTCTCCCATCATCAATACACGATTGTATTTGTGATGGAAGAGTCAGACCACTGTTTTACACATCCCTAAGATTCTCAATGGGGTTAAGGTCTGGACTCTGTGGTCAATTCACGTGTGCAAATTATGTCTCATGTTCAACCCTTTTTTCACAATGTGAGCCTGAAGAATCCAAGCATTATCATCTTGGAAGAAAATATCCATTGATGGAACAACCTGGTCACTCAGTATATTCAGGTAGTCATCTCATTATTTGAGCACATGATGTTGCTGAACCTATACCTCACCAACTGCAGCAAACCCTTACCTATTTGCTTAGTGAAATCAATGTGGCAACTTTTTTTAGGAAGTGCATCTAAAAATAAGGCTAATACCATGTAGATGCTCACCTGAAGTTTAGAAACTTCTTCACCTGGTTCAACCACCTCTTGTCCAGCACGGTTGCAGTCAGTGCCTAGTGAAATGCTGAGCCTGTAATCACAACGCATCACACATTGTGAGTAAAATGACTGCATCCATACAGGGGACTCAATTCTGCTCTTGTATAATTGTTTTCAATGACCTTGCATGACCCAGGGCTTATCATCGCTGTGTTCCTCCAGAGGCTCATGCTCGCAACAACCGGTTGCCCAAAAATGTTCATTTCGAACATGGTGTACCACACCGACCCACATCATCTGCACAAAAGTAATATAACATCAAAACATACAGGCAGCAAACTATATCGGTCAGCGTGACAAAAGATTTGCTATTAAAAATGAAATAATATACAAAGTTCACCCAAGAATACTTACAATTTCAACAGCAACACGGCCAAGTCAGCATCCGTTTCGCAGTCTTCATTTTCTTCTTTCAGTTCACGCCATTCCTGAAAAGCTCGCCCAATGTTTATTCGTGTCCGGTCTCTCTGTTTGTCACTCGCCCTTTTTCTCTTCTTCTGTCAGTGGGTTCCTGTGTCTCTTTTTATTCGGCTGATCCATGATGAATATAACAATCCCCTGGCTACTTGTGTTTATATCTAGCCGGTTCCGTGTTTGTGTGTGTAGTGCTATAAAGCAGTTCGTTACTTCGCGAGACCCGAGACTACCGCGAGAGTTTGCCACCGACCTGGGGCACAGACTTGCGTTTTCCCTTTCTCAGCCCAGAAGCACTGGGGGGGTCGAAACAGCCACCAATCGACCCATAAAATGTTATAGAACCATCGCAACGACTCTTAACCTGCAAAATTCAGGTCAATTAAGCTAATAAAAAAGTTGCATAGTTCCTCTTTAAGAACCACCAATAATGTGTGATTCCACATTATGACCACTAGATGGAAGAAGACGTCAGTGAACCTTAAGTTATTGTTTACATTCGTTGCAATGGCGACCATCACAGAACTGAAAAGCGGTAAGATGTTTTCGTTGTTTTGCCACTGACGTCGACATAACTCATTGCAATGTTAAAGTAACAGCATTATTACTATATAAACATGGTGCACGACGAGATACACTGTCAATATAATATCAATATACAACAGGCATATGGCAACCATTGCAACTTGCAAGCCCTCCATTGAACAGTGTTCGTAGCAATAGCAACATGCTGTACCAATAATGGTGTAAGTGCTGAACATAGACTGCTTATAATACACCTCATTAACGTTGTAAGTCGCATGCTGAACATAGACTGTTTATAATACACCTCATTAACGTTGTAAGTCGCATGCTGAACATAGACTGTTTATAATACACCTCATTCACGTTGTAAGTCGCATGCTGAACATAGACTGTTTATAATACACCTCATTCACGTTGTAAGTCGCATGCTGAACATACACTGTCTATAATACAGCCTTGACTGTTGTTAAAATGCTAATAACGTAGCTGTCCGGGAGACTCTGGAGTCCCGCGGGGTTTTGAACCAGCTGAAGGCTCGCATCAGGGCCGAGGTGTTCAGCGCCCTGGACGACCAGAGCGAGCCTCGGCCCCCGCTGTCCCACGAAAACCTCCTCATCAACCAGCTGGTCGGGGAGTACCTGGAGTTCAACCAGTACAGATATGCTGCCTCCGTTCTGAAAGCGGGTGGGTTTTAAATCCCGGCTTGTTGCGATAGTGGACATCTTGGTTTATAGCATAGCATGGCAGGCGTTTGATAACATGTTATACGTTTTGTCCTGTGATGTTTTGCACACCTCGTTTTGTTGCCCACTAGCTGACAAACTGAAATTTCGAGCCTGTTACGTATTCGTAGTTGGGATATCTGTGGGATTCGGACACTCAGTGTGAGGCGCCATTGTATTAACAATGTAACAATTCATTTTGTAAATCTGAGATAGACCATTTGAGACCCTGGGTACAGGCCAAATATATACGTTTTAGACATAACCTTTGGCACTGGAACGCCAATCAGCCAATGTTATTTTCTGTAACATCATATTATACGATTGAAATATGAAAATATGTTCTGCAACAACAAGCCTGCACAGGACTCCACATGTGACCTGTGCTCCATCAAGCACATCTAGAACAGTCTGCCACTACCGCTTTTTAAACAACACGACACTGTCTCATCATCGCGGTGAGCCGAGTCTACCACAGTGAAGGGTGTTTCCCTCCCGACGAGGGCCCGGGCTGATTGGCTGACTGACTTCTGTTTGTTTCCTCAGAGTCGGGCCAACCTGAGGTCCCATTGGACCGACAGTTCTTGGCTAACGAGTTGAAGGTGGTGGAGGATGCAGGGTCAAAGTCTGTGTAAGTTCCACTAAGTATAGAACTACTGTAAAGTACAAAATGGTTAAGCACAAAATACAATGAAGTAGTATTTTCATCATCTGAATTTCCAACACTGTGCAATTAATGTTTTTTTATGTATTTCATTTATTGTGTTTGTTGCGCAAATGTGCAACTCTGTTGTTTATATTGTGTCATTGCGCAAATGTGCAACTTCACTTCACTTCACTTTACTTTTTTGTTTTTATCTTTTATCTTTTTAACTATGGCGACAGTTTGTCTCAGCACTTGGAGTCCAAGACAAATTTCCCTTCGGGGACAATAAAGTATACTATTGATTGAATGTTCAGAGATTATTAACCCTAGCCCTAAAAACTGTTTATTAATTCCGGTTGATGTATGAGCATAACTATTATTGCATGCATAATATAGCTCAGCATGTGCTGAGACTAGATGACTTCACAAAGATTTAAACAATACAGAGCATCTAATAGTAATGGAAAAGTAGTCCTGACCACTGATTCTTATTGTCTGTTTTGTCTCGTTGTCAGGCCTCTTCTCTACGGCCTGGTGTCTCACTTCCTGAACAGCAGTGGTGAGAATGGGGGCAAGTTGTTTCTGAGGGGGGTTGCGCAGGCTGTCGCTGGCCCTGCTGGAGACACAGTGGCTGGACACGATGCCCGAGTCCTCATATAGGAGATGTGATGGGAAGGATCTTGTTGCCCCGGGTAACCCGATCATTAAAGTGTCGCTTTTAAGCGGCCCGGTCGGAATGTCAGTTGCATTCAACATGATTCTACGTAATTGTGATGATGAAGACATATTTGTTATTGGATGTTGCCGAACCTTTCAGGGAAGATGTATAGCTATGTGAATTTATAGTGTATATATGTATGGCTAGTTATGTGTGCGTTGCCTTGACATTTGATACAATACAACACTTTACTCCTGTTTTTTTGGTTGAACGTTAATGTGTTTTGGGGTATTTTAATAAATATTTTGTAAATTTTTGTTTTGGACACATGTCGTTTTATTTTCTTAACACAAGGTGGCAGTCTCACAGGGAATACTGTAGGGATGAGGTCCATGTTCTGATCCATGGTTCCAATATACTTCTTTGAAGAGACATATTAATTACCATACATAGGTTGATGTTGGCCTGTTGGTTGAGAACAAATCATTCCTGACAGAATGATGAGTCTTCATCAATCTCACATAATTAGCTTTTTTTTTTTTTTGCATTACATATTTCATTACATGGACGTGTACATATACATACTGCGCAGAGAAATGCCTGCGTGGAGTTTGCACCAGATCCTATATTAAGCTTCAAGTATTTTACCGCGGGAACATCTACAAGTGAAAGTGACTTCTTGGACGAGGTCCACAAGCGCTTACAATTTTCCAGATTGTTCGTCCGCGATTCTGAGCGAGCCTTATTCATCCTCACGGAGCCACTACTCCCGTTTGGCAGCAGGTACACCGTTCCCGTCCAACCAACTATATAAGCAGAGGAAAACGCAACAATGGTTGTTGACCGTTGACTGTTGGCATCTCCGTCTAAAATAGGCGGTCGTATTGTCCCCGCCGTGTTAAGTTGGTGCTGTGTGCAGAAGAGACAACTGTGTAAATACTTTTACGTCTCCTGCACTTTAATTGCAACAGGGAGAGATATGCTGTTTGTCCTTGGCTCGATATAGCATGCAACCGCATTCCGCTTGGGTCAAACATATCCATAAACATAAATGCAGCAAAACGGGTGGCCTTCTATGGCAGTGGTGATTGAAACATGTCATAATAGATGCATGCATGGATATGCCGACTTGCATCAGCGTGTGGTACTGAGATGGACGTTGATGTTGGTGAACGGTCCACGCCTTATGTCCATTCATTATTATTTTATTGATACAACCATTTTTTTTTAAATATAGCCTATACTTTACCGGAACCAACTCCAGCCAATATCAGCTCTCCACAACCCAGGACAGGACCTCCTCACCAGCACAAACTGTGCCTCCATCCCACACCCTCAGCACTTTGGGTTCCTACATTATGTCCTGCCTGACACTGCTGAGAGGAATCCCCATCGAGCTGAAGGACTTTGACGTGTCATTAAAACGGTTCAGTGCACAGCAAGCACTGTATTGGCAGGCGGTGGGAAGATCCTTCACTCAAAAAGATTGTGGATTTGAATAAAGGGATTTAAATAAAGATTTGCCACGTTCAATAGAATTATAATTTCATTACAAAACATGATTATGCGTACTATACTGTTGTATTTATTCAATGTTTGGCCGTAGGTCCGGCGGTCGTTGTGCAGGTTAGCGGGTGTATTGAACCCTGTCCCCATAGAAGCAGCATTGTTTGTTTGAACAATGCTATTGCTGCTGGACCATATTTAGTCACTGGGGCTCGGGGTTCTGGCCTGTGCTGCACTCAGAGAAGCACAGAAAGCCTCTGAGATTCCATACAGACCCCGTTGTCCTTATATGGCACACACTCCCAGCCTCTCTGTTCAATGTATCACCCTCTCTCTCCCTCTTCCCTCATGTCTGTCCCCAGGACTCTCTCTCCCCCTCTCTCCCTCTCTCCCCCCTCTCTCTCTCTACGCCTCTCTCTCTTTCTCTGTCACACACTCTCTCTCTCTAGACCTCCTCCTCTTGCGTTCCTCTTCTCCTTCCCTCCCTTTTCGCTACGTTCTCCTTCACCACCACCTCCCCTCCTCA
>OMKI01004928.1:15689-31133 GCA_900302315.1 Phycis blennoides
CAAGGGCCGTGGCTAAATAAATATACCCACCATTGGCTATGCGTAGCACAACTGATGCTATGTCTATCATACAGAGAGGAAGCAATGAGCCCCAAAATATATTAGTTAAAATAACCAAAACTAAAACCAACTCGATTTCATGGGTTCCCTTGAACGCCGGCGATGTAAACAAACATGTGCATGCGATGTATTTCCGGTGATTACTTTCAAAGTAAAACTTTATATTACAGGGTTTCATTAAACCCTGTATTACAACGTATAATGTTTCTGAAACAACACGATCACAAACGAAAAAATTAAATCGAGGTGTTGTGATGGAACCCAGTTAGCCTGTCTCAGGACAGGCTAACTGGGTTCAAGCTGGTCCTTTCGGTAGTCCTGTGTGTGCTTTGAAGTGTTTTACAGTGCCCTGAAAAACGCTTGAATCCAAGCCAAAAATCAGCTGTCCAACAAATAGGGGCAGATAAAATAACGATGTTTTAAGTATTGACACTTTCGTTCTGCTACAGTGTTTAAACAGGTTCTGAAGTGACTTTTAAAATAGCACTTTTATTTTGATGGGAAATACAACGTTGTTCCGGGTTCTGATGGGCACATGTGGTTGATCGATGTTCTCTGTGCGATAAAACTGTCTCACAGGCCAAACAAATCAATTGCATAACTAAAATGGTTTTTCAAATTGTATATACCGCGAACAGTCACACACCAGTTTCTTATAAATGCGTAAAATCTTCTGCCATGGTGTAACCTTCGATCGAACAAAGGGTATCTCAAATATCAGATCTTACATGCCGCATGGTATCAAGCATGTCGACAAAGAAATTGGCTAAGTACGGATTTGGATTTGTTAAGACATTGTTATTAAACATTCTTCGTTTAGGTTCATTCCTTATTTTCGGCTTATTTGAACTCATTAATTGAGGGAATGTTCTTGTTTAGGCACATTACTTATGAGTGTGGCATATCTAAATGTATTACATTTCTACACCACAGGGAATTGGGACTACTGAGGAAGCGCAGCCAGTCCACTGGAAACAAGGCATTACTTGTCTGTAGTAAGTACAATATTAGTACTAATCATAGCTATAAGATATTTTAATTTGTGGTTATTTATTTTGTTGTTGTTTGTCTTCTTTTCAGATCAAATATTCTCATACTTGATTGTGATTGACTTTGAGTCCACATGCTGGAGAGAGAAAAACAATTATGGCCAAGAAATAAGTAGGCCTGTCTTTCAATCGTATATCAAAATCTCCAACCGTTTTCCCTTTCCGGGAAGCTTACATATTGTCTCTCCTCTCTATAGTTGAGTTTCCTGCTGTTCTACTCAACACGTCCACAGGGGAAATAGACTCTGAGTTCCATACCTATGTCCAGCCGCAAGAGCACCCATTTCTCTCTGAATTCTGCACTGAGTTGACTGGCATTACACAGGTGCTTCTTTCTTTTCAAAAATATGCATTATGTTCAGATTAATGTTCAGATCTTGCATCCGGTCTTGAATGTGTCTTTTCTTTTGTATTTGTCTGTCAGGGGCAGGTGGAAGCGGGGGTGCCCCTCCACATTTGTCTTTCTCGCTTCAGTCGCTGGTTACGGGCCCTGCAGCTTCAGAAGGGGTTGGCCTTCCCAGGGGAACGATCATTGTCCACATCTGCTGCCACTCAAAAGCCCTGTGCCTTTCTCACGTGGTCAGGTAATGGCTTTTGGGTTTTGTACACACAATGTGAACTACAAGTTGAAATTAGATGAAAATTAATGTATATGGGGTTTTTTTTTACGTGATGTGTGTGTGTATTAGACTGGGACCTGGCAGTGTGCCTGCAGTATGAGTGTAAACGCAAGCAGCTCCACAAACCTGATGTGCTTAACAGCTGGATCGACCTCAGAGCCACATACAGAGTATGTATTCTCTCTCCCTCTCTCTGTCTCTGTCTCTACCCCTCTCTGTCTCCCAGTGCATTATGTTTTTACAAAGCCTTGTATGTCCCTTCCAGCTTTTTTACAACAGAAAACCCAAGGGACTGAACGGGGCGCTACAAGACCTAGGCATCCAGTTTTCTGGACGAGAGCACTCTGGTAGACAGTCAATATAAAACACTTTTCCAAGTTCCCCATCCTCATCTCTCAGATAGCTCTTTTTAATGTATGCTCTCCTTTCCTCTTTCTCCCATAGGTCTGGATGATTCCCGTAATACTGCTCAGCTGGCATCGAGGATGATGAGGGATGGCTGTGTTATGAAGCTCACCAGAACAGAGGAGAGGGTGAGTGGCTGCCTGACCGGCCCCCAGGTTCTCAACCCGCTCCTAACCACTTCCCTGCCTTTCTCCCCCAAGAATTATTGCAGGTGACCATCTCGCATCTCCTCTCCATCTCGTTCCATCTTTTCCATTTTTAGCTCTTGTTTATTTATAATTGTAGCTAGCTCCCTTCTGGTCCGATCATTCTTTCTTATTGAGGCACCTCTAGAAATGCATTTCTGTCATCTTATTTGCGATGGTTTGCTAAATAGAAGAAAGGAAGAGTGGGGATTTCAATTGTGTCTGCATAGCACGCTGGTTGTCTTTTTAGTGACTTGCAGCGTTTGTGGCTCTCTCACTCACGCTAGGCGCCAATGAGGTCCAAGCCCCTGTTTGGAAAGGCTCCCGTAGGCAATAAGGAAAGGAAAGAAAACGTGGCTGGCGATGAAAAGACCATCTCCGGCGAGGAGACCTCGTCAAAGAGCCCCGAAAGATCCCTTTGGATAAACGCGCGTCCGGAGACCAAACTTCCGCTTTCGGGCACAAAGAAAAACAGAAACTCAATACCGGAACCTTTTGGAGAATACAAAAGCCTGGTCTCTCCCAGGACCCTGCTGAATGGTACGACTACACCTCTGCTGGGGAAGGCCACCGCGGCAGGTAAAAAGACGAGCGTGGACCTTTTCTCTCCGGTCCTGGTAAACGCTCCTTCACGGCGGGACAATGGCCACGGCCTTGTTCTCTGCTCCACCACCGTGGGATGCGTATCTCCCGTGCCACAGGGCCATCTGACCTTTGAACCACAGCCAGTGGTGCGGGGACACACAAAAGACGATGCGGAGACGGATATCGCGGTGGAAGCGGAGGAGTGGTACGGTTGCTATGACCACGTGAGGTTGGATGATGGTGATGGTGGTGATGTCACTACTGACTTGGATGACAATGGATTACTTGACGCAGAGGACACATCCGGTAGTAACGGGGAGAGTTATTTGTCAAACAGGCCAAAATACATTAATTCCTCCATTCTCATTCCTCAGCAACTCAATGTGATCTCAAAGAACAATTTAGCAAAGACTGTTTGTGCTGAGAGAAAGGGAAATGCCCAGAAATTAGAAGCCAGATGCTCATCTAATATCAAAAGGCCACCCTCTTTTGTCCCTGTAAATCAAATGGGATGGCGCCGTGTCTCATTGGTAAATACATCAGCTGTAAGATCAAATTCAATAACCTCAAATCACCCCAAAGTAGTTTCCGGTAATGTCCGTTTACATGTTCAAGACAACTCGAAGGCTCCCCAAAATAAATCATCACGCATCACGCCCAAGGGCCGGGTTCCAGAGAGGGCTCCAGAGAGGGCTTTGGTTTCCAACGTGATCCCAAAGCCCCCGCCGGTCAGTCAGCACATCGCAACCAGAACATGCTCAAAGAAACCAAATGGTAAGGAGACGGGCTCGTTTATCTATTGCGACAAAGGAGAAACTCCTCGCACCCTTCAGAGCGCCATCCCCTCTCTCTCGAGCAACACCACGTCCAGTCGATCTTGTAATTTGACTACCAGGCGTTCGTTCCTTGTACAGCCATCGGCTGTGCGGCCAGGGCCGCCCAAGATCACTGCTCCCCTGTGCGGATGTGGGCGCCGGGCGAAGCGGCAGACCGTGTGTAACGGCGGTCCAAATCACGGACGTGGATTCTTCTGCTGTCCAGTGCGCCGATCGGGCACAGGGACTATGATTCAGAACGGCTGCAAGTTCTTTAAGTGGGAGTCGGCTCTGATAAAGGACCACTCACCGGCCAATTCATGTGTCCAGTCTTCGATGTCTCTACATGTGCTTCGTCGTCCGCAACTGTCGTTAACGTCAAGGAAGAGCTTCTAACTAGGAAAGTTAGATCCATTTGATATATGATTTTAATGAAGAGCTCCTAACCTGGACAATTAGTTCGATTGGATATGATTTTGAATGAAGAGCTTCTAACCAGGAACATTTGATCTATTGGATATGATTTTAATGAACTCATGTAGGCCTAGAGTATTTGTAAAATCGAACATTGTTGCAAACAATTTATTCCCCAAATAATGATAGGATTGCTGATATGAAGTCCGTAAACAGGTTTTTATTCATCCAAATTATTTAAATATCTGAAAAAACTGTAACCTGGACGTACATAATATTTTATAATGCATGTATTTAAATAAATTGTAAATAAATTGTTTTTTTTTATACGGTCAAACTATTGATTTAATCTACGTGTAAATGTTAGTTTGAAATGGCTAAAGGGCTAAAGGACTGGCATTTTTAATTTTGCGACAAAGGTAACCCGATGAACATTGTCCCTTCTCGTATGCGGTAGCACAGGAACCGAACCACCTGTTTTGAAAAGTGTTTTGCTAACATGGACGTACGTTACTAATGACTCAATTCATGGTCCGTAACGTTAATTCTATTTTTGTTTGATTCTTTTTAATTTTACGACAGCTACGTTAGCCTTTTGCTAAAGACACGTCTACTATTCGCACAAGAAACTGAAGTTAGCAGCGCTAGGCACCATAGCTGGTATTAGCCGATTCGCTAACGTAAGCTTTAGCAGGCAACCCAGGGAGTTTTCAGATTCGAGTTTTATTGGCAAGATAAGAGAAGTTACCTGCCAGTCCGTAACATGTCGGCAGACAATGACAAGAAACGCAGCAAAAGGCGATACGCCGCCGGCCGAGGGAATAAGCGTTTTAAGGGGTCGAAGGAGCTCGAGGTGGGCATGCAAGGGATCATTATCACGTGTAACATGAATGAAAGAAAATGTACTTCGGAGGCGTACAGTCTGCTCAATGAATATGCAGACCAACTCTATGGACCAGAGAAGGTAAGTACAATAGTAAAATTGTTTTCCAAATTTACAATGTACAGTGACAGCAACAGTCTGGTATAATAAAGCTACACTTCTGATTGTAGATACAAGATTGTGACGGAAGTAACAGCGAAGAGGATGACGATGCTGAAGCAGCTCTGAAGAAGGAGGTGGATCAGCTGAAAAAAACGGGGAAAGGAGAGAAGCGCTTCCAGGCTCTGGACAGCGGCGCGAACAATGTTGTCTTTATTAGGACCAACAATGTGGGTAAGTGAAAAAACAATTGCTAACTTTATTAATATTACACCTCTGGTTCAGTGGGCTCCTTTTATTAATGGTATTCTTACCAAATGTTCTTGTCGCTCACATAGAACCTGATAAATTGGTGCATCACATCCTGTCTGACCTTCACGCCACTAAGAAGAAAAAGTCCCGTGTCATTCTCAGGATGCTGCCAGTGAGATGACAACATATTTAATGCATGCAATTTGCTGATGATTTTCCTCTAAATTTCCACAGTTTGCATTGATACACCTGTTGTTTACAATTTTGCTCTGTGCGACCACCGCCGTCTTCTAGGTCAGTGGAACGTGTAAGGCCTTCCAGGAAGACATGGATAAGTATCTGGCCACGTTCCTAGAGCCGTGGTTCAAACCCCCCAATCATGCCACCTACCAGATTGCATTCAAGGCGCGAAACAGCAGTCATAACAAGAGGGATGACATAATCAAATCAATCGCAGGTATCCACTGCAGCAGTTGTATTACTAGAATGTCTTGTAGATGAATACACATTGAGATCATAATATTTGCTTCTGGCAGCCAGTTTGTTGTTTTACACTTATTCATTGCTGTACCCATGTGCCGGTGTCCTTAGTTACCGTTTAATGTATGCACTGCCACGTCTAATCCTACTTGTGTTGCCTAATAAAGTGTCCCGCAAATTCAAATCTCCATGCCATTTCTTTGAGTCTAAAAGGTCCTTGACGGTTCCCTGTTCCCGCAGGCCTGGTGGGGAAGATGAACCCAAAGAACAAGGTAGACCTGACCAACCCGGAGCTCACCATCATCGCGGAGGTCATCAAGACGGTGTGCTGCCTCAGCGTGGTGCCCGACTACGCACTGTACAGGAAGTACAATCTGCAGGAAGTGGTCAAGGAGGACGCTCCCAAAGCCGACGCCGCCACTGCCGCCGCCGAGAAGGAAGATCCGAAGGCAACCGCTCAGAGCGACGGGGCGGACGTCGGTAAAACAGAAGAACAGACGGATAAACAATCGGAGGACATTAAAGTGCCTGGAACAGACAAACAGGTTGAGGAGGACACAGAAGAAGGGAAGTGATGATCCAAGTGGAAGGGACACTTTTGTTTTAATAACATCGAAGGTTGTAGAAACATAAGCCAAGACTAGATAAGCCAAGATTTTCGGCCTCTATGTCATTCCTTTTAAACACAATAGAAACCGTTAGTAAATCAGCCAAACTGGGTTTTCCTACATTAATAGTTCTGTGTGTGTGTTTGATTCTTTTGGATACTTTTGCAACCTCTGTACATTTATCTTGTGTGATAATGTAGTTTCCCCCCCAAAGGAATCTCTAAAATTAAACTGGAGTGCTTTTAGTTAAATCAGTTTCGTGTATTTTATTACCCAGAAAGTTTTTATATTGAACGGTATGCATAACAGCTGCTTGATGGGCCATATTTATAAGATGGTCCACTTTTGTACATTAGTGGAAATGGTGAATTATTCATCTACCAGTACAGCTACGGGCCCAAAATGTGTCCTACTTTTGAAGTCTGCATGACATTTTATAACTGGCAATAGCCTAATCATTGTTAATATACCCTAAAAAATATACCCTTCTTTGGTTTATTGCAGAATGGCTTCAAACATGCAAAAGCTGTCTATGTGGCTTTTTTCTTTTTTTTTTTTATGTATTTCTTGCAATGTGTGTATAATAATGCAATTGGTCATGATCAAAATGGCCCATTGATGGATTAAGAGCAGGAGCATGTTTGGGCGCAGACCGGGGGACATTTCCTCTGTAATCCACCAGATGGGGTAAACAGTCATTGTGGTGAGATGGAGATTTGCGTGGGATGTTAGTTTGAAGTCTGATTAATCCATTTACACCTCACTTACGAAGACCAAATAGACATCGTTGTGTTGCCTGGCCCTTGTTAATAGTTTCCACTTTCCTCGCTGTCCTGTTTTGCAGAGCGAGTTGAATGGGGTCGTTAAGCTAAATGGGACACACCTGAAAATGTCTATTTAACCGCTTTTCTCCTGCCAGGTTTACTTTCACACTTTCAGGTAATAGCTGCTTTTAATTCTGTCCTTTTGGGTGATGACCTTTTGTTGTTCTAACCATGAACCAGATTGTTATTCTAAAATTCTCTCACATTCCCTCTGTTTTAATCGCTTCTCGGGGAAACACAGACGTATGGAAACCTGTACATTTTTGGCACCTACTATTGCAGGCTTATACAGGTTAAATGTCACAGCCATGTGTAACAATTGCATTTGTGGGCGGATGTGCAGAGACTCCCTGGGGTCTGGATTAACAGCCATCGGTCGAGTTCCATACCTGACCTTTATGATGCTCTCTAGGGGCTCATTTGTGTTCTGTCACCCAGACAGGAATCTCACCTCAGCAATGAGGAAGTCTCTCTCTCTCTCTCTCTCGCTCTCTCTCTCTCTCTCGGGTGAAATGTTAGACTTATGTGTCACCGAGTCTGTCTGTCTAAATAAATGCAGCTCTATTAACAGAGTGATCTGTCACAGTTTTAGTGGAAAAAAGCAAAATGTATTTTGTGTGTGTGTGTGTGTGTGTGTGTGTGTGTGTGTGTGTGTCCTTCCTTCAATGTGAGCTTGTATTGCTCCTATGTATGATATCTTATTGTGTGAATGGCAGCTGGTTTGGGTTTAATGAGAATGGCTTATCAATGCTGCACAGCCAGTTTGCTGTTATTTCTGCAACCCATTCAGCTCTACAGGTGGGCCAAGACTAGCCCATCGTAAACATTTCTATTTGTCCCAGCAGAAGGCACCTAATTAGCTACTGGATTCAGCGGATTGAGATTGTCAACAGGATTTGTGGGGGAGAATAGGGTGTTTTTTTCTGAAAAGAGTGATTCCTTCATGTTTCTGAAATTAGCTTCTTGCTCGCTGGTGTGAGGTTGTCATTTGAATGCCAACGATTGCATAGGTTTGCATGAAATATGGTAGTGAATGAATAATAAAAAGATGGCAGATAATACATAATATTTATGTAGCGCCTTTCAGGACACCCAAAGCACTGTACACATGAAACAATTAAAAGAAAAACAGTGAAGAACCAAAACCAAAGGCCTTTCTCAGTGTTCAGTGGACCCAGTGTTTTGGATCTCTGGAGGGAGAGTGGGGGAAGTAGCCTGAATGCTCTGTCCCCAAAAAACACAACATGGGTGGGAGCTGTCCAGTGAGCTGTCCAGTGTCTTAAGAACAGATTCCAGGAGGAAGGTAAGGTGACTAGGTATTGGGAGGTAAGGGCATGAAGGGATTTGTAGGTGAGGTCGGAGGATCTTGTCAGTGATATAAGACTTGACCAGGTGCCAGTAGATAAGGGTGGTGTGCTGTCAGGGTTTGGTGAGGATAAGAACTCATGCGGCAGAGTTTTGGAGGTACTGGAGACTATATCTAGGACTTTGTTTGAAACCCAGAATAGGACTCCATTACAATAGTCCAGGTGGGAGACGATGGAGGCACGAAGGAGGATCTCTGCGACAGAGTCACTGTGTGATGGACCAGGTCTGGAGTTGTTTCTGAGGGGGAAGAAGAAACATTTGGTGAGGGACTGAATGTGGGGAACACACGTCCAGAATCACACCCAGGTTCCGGGCAAAGCAAGTAACATCGCTCAAAAGTTTAACGTAAACCAAAGAAGAACAATCAGAGGAACCTGAGGAACAGTCACGTTGGGTTTGGTGTTGCTCAGGGACGGATGTGTGGCAAAGTGTTCAATCATCGCCAGTCTTTCTAAACGTTGATCTAATGTTGGCTAAATGCTCCTAAATGCACACATTTCACAAACCAAGCACACTCTACGTGGTTTGATGTGTGGCTCTCTGTTCTGTGTCTACCTTCCCTGCCCAGACTGACAGCTCTGCCATCTCAAGGAAACCTTCCTTTTGTAATACCACAGACTCCTTCTGACCACAGACTCACACTATGGAGTTCATATGTCACGAGGGGAGTGTCTTGACGGTGGTGGGTCAGACCCGGAGATCAATGTCTTTCTGTTTTGATTTTTTTGAAGGGGTTTTCTTCTCCCCAGCCTCGGCGGCACAGCCCCATAATCCTTTGTGATGCCGGCCTGACTCCCCCCTGACCCTCACCCCTCCTTTTCCTTTAATTCATATAACCTCGAAGAGGGGCATATGTAGAGTGGACTTCATTATTAAACGTGCCGGGTGTTACTGCAGCTTACTCTTAAAATGCCCTGTAGTTTAATATATCATTTGTAGTGCCTTATTGCTTACTTATCTGGTGCAGTGTGTCCCTTTCTCTGTCTGTGCACCGATGTCAGGTATGTATGGACGTCTGCTGAGTACTTCTGTGACTGTCTCATTATAGGGCTGTATTAAATAACACACTATAACTTTAAAAGCATGTAAAAGTAGACGTAAGTCTAAAAAAAACAAACTTGTACACGCCACTTTGGCTTTCTTAGTACAGTTTTGTGCTGTCAACCTGAATAACCCGCACTATAAGGGCCTTTGGGGAAAACTGACACAGGAAACACATTTTAGCATAATGCTAACAAGGACCTTGACAATTAGGTAGACAGGGGAGGTGGACAAGGCGAGGGCCACGGCTGGAGGCTGGCGCTTTAGTGAGGATGTGTGCTGAAAGGAGAAAGAAAGAGGGCAAGAGGAGAGGTGGGACGGGGCCATCAGCTGTCTGTCTTCCTAAGCTTTGCTTACTTCTTTTCTCTCTTCCCTTTCTGTAGATGGTCCTCCGTGGTGAAGGATGACGTACAGCCCAGTCAACCCTCATAGCGTTTGTCACTTTCATGTTTCTGAAGCCGGTGTTTGGAGCGCAACACATTTCTCGTACCCTCGGAGGACTGCTCTTAGGTAATTGCAGTTTGAAACAAACCAGAGACCATTTTTTTTTGGTTGCCAGTGAAGTGACGTAGACTGCGGTAAGTCATTAATCCCTGTCGGTTCTAATTCTTCAACCATTTATTCATAATATATGCATCTGAAATCTTCAAATCTTAATTTTACAAGCGTGTTCTTTTCTTTTGATGTAATTATATTTCCCACAATATAGTGAATTACCTCTGAAGTATATGCTGGCCCCTCATAAGGATATACATATTAACAGGATTGGAGATGGTTACCGACCAGCTGTCAGAGAGGGACATGGAGACAGAACGAACGCGGAGAAACAAGGATAAACGAGAACGCAAACACATTTTTACCAACAACTCCATTCAAACCCAGAAAGCTGTGAGGAGGACACCGCGAGACTTAAAAAATATCAGCCTGGACATGGAATGAGACGGAAAACCGGTGGGAATGACAGAAATCAGAATGCAGGAAGCTGTTTAAAATACAACATCAAACACTGCAGGCACAGCAGGGGGCTTCTGGTTTGGTTGCACCCGGCTGAGGGATGGGTTTTTTGTGGGTGGGTGCATGCGTGTTTGTCTAGTTTTGTGTTGGCCCAATAATCCATCCATGTTCAGTCACAATGGGAACCAAAGAGGGTCACAAGGCACGCGCGGCTCTGTCTTGACATACCTTGTTTCCCTGTACGCGTGCGCCCAGATGGACATACAGTCTCACGCGGAGACTTTCTTTGATGATTCCCGATACTGCTGCGTGATGATGTCACGCGGCACAGAGCAAGGGAGGGGTGGCATGATCAAAGGCACGAGGGAGGGGATGAAGAGGCAGGAGAGGATATCCAAGACAAACAACGGGACAAAGATGGCGACTGCTTCTGCCACGGGACGTGCGATAGCCCTGAGACCACCGGGCCGCCGAGAGGAACCCCCTACCCCGGTCTGTCCTGTGCGTTGCTGCCGTGCCGACGAGACAGCCACGACACGCTGGAACCACCGAGCCGTCCTTAGCCGTCGCCGCCATCACCGCCGCCACCGGGCTAACATGGTAAGATCCTAGCCTTTTCCGTCGCTCGCTCTCTCCTCCGCCGCTATTAAACCATCAAACCCCCATGGCCGGTTGTCGGTTTCCATTGCAAAAATCCGGTATTTATTTCTTATTGTGCATGTTTTTTTTTTTCATTCATTATAATAACACATTCTTACCCTTTTCATTCCCCCCCCCCCCCCCCACCCCCCTTTCATCATGGCCCTTTAGACTGTTAATGCAGGCCTCTCCTGGCCATCAAAGGCAGCACATCAATTGCTCTGACTCCCAAGTGAGTGTGTGCGAGAGGGCCAGAAAAAGAAAAAGAAATTGTATCAAAGATCAAGACACGCTTTCATGGCTGATTCTGGCCCTGCTCGGGGTTTGGCTCTCCATCCTCCTCCAGCCCCTCTTGTTTTATGGCCGCTCATTGTCTCCGAGTCCGTCGGCGATGTCTTGTGATCGCCGGTCACTCCGTGCCTCACATTTAAAATCAGGTGCTATTCTGGGGAGCGGGAAGAGAAAGAAGAGAGAAGTGTTTATATGTATTTTTTTTTTTTTTTTTGGTTGCATGATTCTGCTTTGTTTGATTATATTCTCTGGCTGGCGGACTACAACAGGGCCAGAGCTGTACCCTATGATGACAATACGTGAAACAATATTTGAATAAGCAGCAGGAGGGCGGCCGTCTAATCCACTGTGGCTAATCCAGTATTGGTGGAGGCCATATTGGTAGCTGGTGTATTCAACACCATCACAATACACATCAGCAGGGTGCCATGGCAGATATGCTGACACTCCTTTACTTTAGCTGTAGCCGGGAAAGGCCAGCAGATGGGTGGATGGATGGATGGATGGATGGATGGATGTATGGGTGGGTGGGTGGAGAGATAGATGGATGATGGAGGAATTGATAAGAGGATGGATGGGGCATACGCAGAGAAGGATGGAGAGATAATAGGACAGAAGCATGACAGATGGATGGATGGATGGTTGCGGGTTGATTGTAGTTCATTGCGGGTCAATTACAGTCCATTTATTGATTTATTTATCTGAATAATCGTCTTTAATATGATGAGAGCAGATTGTAATTTAACATGTTTTTTTGTTGTTTTTTGATAAAAAAAAAGATATCTTAAAATGTAGATATCTTAAATATATATTAAGTTATCTTGGTAGATTATACGATGTTCTTAACACACGTAGAATACACAAAATGGTTTTATGTAATCATAGGCTATATTGTACATGTACATCAGTGGCCTTTGTTTCAGCGCTGTGCGTGTCACCGTGCGATACCTATCGCAAGTACTCCTCCCTCTGACTGTCTTAAAGAGCGCAGCGCTGATACTCTTTCAAAAGGTACATAATGAAGATTTCACTCTCTCACTGAGTATCTAAATGGGCCTTTGTGTCGGGAGGCCCCCAAGAGATAAGCCTGTTTCTGACAGGCCTCGGTACAAACGCCTAAATCTACTCTGACAGCTGGAACAAAGGAGCCCAAGCTGGACCAGTAGGCTGACAAAGAGCGCAATCTTGTTGGTTTAAGAAAGCTCTCTCAATTCAAGAAATACATTTTTTTTCGTTCGCATTAAGAAAGCAGGTATGTAGCCAGCTCAGTGACATCGGATGACGCATGTGATTCTCCTGACAAAATGCATTTGAAGATTTACTCGTTATCAATGGCTTTGCAGTAATGAATGAGTCACCGTTAAAAGCAAGAAGATCTTTCAGAAGATATAACTGGGAAACTTATGCCGTGGGGTGGATGAGTGCATCCTAATGAAGAAGCCTTTTTGCGCATATTATTAATTGCTCAAAATAAAAAAAAAACATTTCAAGTGTACTGTTGTTCTCACTGCAGTACATTCTCTTACTTTCACAAATATTGCCTTTTAATTGATGCTTAGACAAAGGGTGATGCTGAACTGTGTAATTGAGGTGAATTGTGTTTGCATTCAACAGCATTTAATGAAAAAAAACATTACTCTCAAACTATGAAAATTAAGTAGTAGTTTACACATCATGTGTTTCACCTCGTCGTTTCATAACAGCACTTAAATGTTCCCCAAATCCCTTCTGGTGAACACTTAAAAGCGTTCGCTCCGGCAGATGCTTGGCCACCAGCTGTCGGTTAAAAAGAGTTATCTGATCAACTCATTCTAGGCCGAGGAGCTTGCCGTGTCTTCAAAGCCCTGTGTTTTAATTGCAGACGGTATGCTGACAACACCACACACACACACAAAAAAAACCCTGCGAGGATAAAGGAGGACACAGGAACAAAAGCTTGTTTGTTTATGAGATTCAGTTGGAGTGTTGCAATCAGGAATCAGTCAAACAGTCAGGAGTCAATTACCAACACTTCAACGATAGCAAGACAATTTCTCTGATTGTAAGGCATGAAAAGAACGCATCACTTAGATACTGAAACTATAAATGGATAGCTTGTATCAGTACAAATGTAAAGTATAAACTATTGTTAAACATTGTATTAATGTAAACGTGAACTCATTTAATTGAATAAAAGTTGCCTTCTATATATTTAACAACTACTTTATTATGTCATGTCCGTGCCTACAGAAGTGTATGCATTTTTGTAAAACTGTAAGCCTTTTATTAAGCTACATTTTACAAGTAAAAAATGCATGAAATATATCAAGCACCTGCTTAATCACGCCATACATGTGCCTGTAGATGAGGTCATATGGCTTCTGCTTGGATTGCAGACCCCAGTATATTGCAGCCTTTCTATCGAATGGTCTTGAATTGTGTCATAGTTGTTTTGATTGAACTTTCATTGTATTTTATCTATTTAACAGGAGCCTACAAATGTTGGGTCAGCATTCACTCAAGATGCGGTGACATTGTAAAGGCTAGGAATTCCCTATTATCCACAGTCAATGTGAATAATAGGAAACACACACATAGGAAACTAAATAGAAGCACAGACTACGGCAACCAAAAGAAGGTTAATTCCCTGACAGAACATGATTGCCTCAGGGCTAATTTTAAACAAACACATTTTCACACAGGCTTATGGTGTATGTTAATATTTAACATTAACTTGAACTGACTTAACTCGGTTCAGACAAATAGACAGATTGATAGAACAGACAGAATGACCCACACACACACACACACACACACACACACACACACACACACACACACACACACATGCACACATGCACACACGCACACACACACACACACCATCATTATATATTCATAAGTGCCAACATGCCACCAATCCCACCTCGCTAAGACATCACAAAAGGTCAAGTTCATTTCCCTTACCACTCAGCCCCGCCTCTCCTCCAACTCATTGTCTCTAGGGGCAGGACGGCAGCCACAGAAGGACCTACTGTGTGTGCGGTCCTGTGTGTGTGTGTGTGTGTGTGTGTGCACCTGGATAAACTAATGGCATGCGTATGCCCTATGTCCTGAGTGACTTCATTATATGAGTATGGCTGCTTCGTCTCCACTGACAAACACATTGTTATCGTCCCTGACATCCACTTGCTCACTGATGGTTCTCTCACATTGAACCCATCAGCCTGTCAGCCCACTTTCCAGATATGTGTGTTTTTTTACGTGGCGATATTTTCAATGTTTTTTTGGGGGGGTTACTATCTAGGTCAACGTAACCATGGAAACACTATCCATCCAGAGGTGGATAGAAGCCCTGACAGCCTGGACCTTACCTGAGCCACCAGACCCTGACTCTGCACGGAACAACTCAAGCCTGGTAATCCTTGCCGCAGACTCCTGGTACTTCTTATGCCTTAGTCCTGAGATGCGATGATAATTTGTCAATGATGACCGAATGTTGTGTACGTACATTACCTTGAATTCTTCTATTGAATCAAATAATCAAATGCTCTACAATAATACTGTCTGGTGTGGTTTTAATGTAGTTCAATTATTTTGTTTCATTTATAGTATCTTGCAAATAATGATAACTATCACTTGTTTAACCTAGACATGTCTCTCTCTCTCTCTCTCTCTCTCTCTCTCTCTCTCGCTCTCTCTTTCACACACACACACACACACACACACACACACACACACACACACACACACACACACGTGTATCATACACTCTGATCACACATCAGAGTATAACTACTGTTGCCCCCCCCCCCTGTTTACTGTTGTTACTTACTGTTTACTACTGTCACTTTAATTGCTACTGCCACTTTAAAACTGTCCACCAATATTGC
>OMKI01004935.1:2056-17636 GCA_900302315.1 Phycis blennoides
GGAGTGAGGGAGGGAGTGAGGGAGGTGGTGACTTCATCTTTTAGAGAAGATCAATATGCCGGATAGCTCCGACATTCTATTTTCTCCTGCAGTCCTTTCATCCATTTCCCCCATTCAAAAACAAACAGCTCCTGGGCCAGAAACACACACACACACACACACAATCACACACACACATACACACACACGCACACAGTAAAACAGTTAGATAGAAACTCATTAAAGCCCCAGCCTGGCAACCATAAGAGCTAATGTCAGCCAGTGCCACGGTCTGGAAGATCTCCTGCTCCCTAAAGCTAGGTTCACACTGCCAGCGACATGGCCGCTTGGGTTCGCCAACTTGCACTCCCTGACTCTGTCTCTGAAACCCAAATATTCTGCTTTTAGCTTGTGGCCATGATATCTGTCACAACATTTCAGGAAGTACAAAGTACAAGAAGAAGTAAAAATGTCGCCTTCTAATTCATTGGGATATGTTGATTTTCAATGTCCTCTTAGAATAATTTAATAGTTTAACAAAGTAAAATAATCATAATAATTTACTGCAAAACAGGCCTATGTGTATCCGGAAAACATTATTTAAATGACGGTGTCATGTGGTGAACCGCCAATGTTTGTATTAAAGCATAAGACCAACTTTGTATTAAAACAGGGATCAAAACAACCTTCAAGATCTGCCTGCATACATTATTAAAGATTATAGCGTTTGCATGGGAACGGACAAGGGCACGTTATATGCAGCCAAAAACAGCAAAAATATGCTTTTCCTCTATCTTTATGATCAGATAAGCATTACTTTCGGATTGGGTGGTCGTTGGTCCCCATCATTGCTCGACTCTGCCCTTGGTCACTAGCTGCCACCCATGAAGAAAAAATGAATGCGTTGTGGTCGTTTTGTCCACAGTAGTTGGAGCTGTGTGTGAGCAGAGTAACAGAAGCTCTGCCTCGTCCCCTTATCCCTAAAGGAGAGTGACACATGTGGGGACATTTCTCGTTCCAAAAATTGTCCTTTAATTACCATTTTGCAATATACTGGATTATTTTTTGACAACCAGGTTCAATTCCTCATTGCATATGGCATATTTGACATGCCTACCACTTCTGTAAGCCTCAGAGATTATGCCCAATTAATATGTCCAAAATAGTCTTTCAGTAGAAATGACCTTTATGTCCCGGACCTATAGCATAGTGACTCTGGAAAACTTAATAACCTTCCAGTTCAATAGATAACAAAAAATGAAATAGATATTTTCTTGACCTTCCATTTACACAATAATACTAAACATCTATTCAACAAAGCACATTGGATTAAAAATACATAAAAATAGGGGACAGTAAGGTACATTCCAGTACATAGACATTTTTAAATTGCACCACTGCTGTTCGCTTAAACAGAGAAGTCTAGCTTTCTTCCATGAAGACTGAACTAACAGGCTTAACATTGCATCCAACAAATACACTGATAAAAGAAAGTAGGGTTCGTCCAATATTATTCCAACAAAATACAGTAAAACCTGAAAATACTTAATATCACAGAGGATGCACTCTGAATGCTGCCCCATATACTCCTTGTTTCCCTCTTCATCTAGGAACCTGGGAAATGTAAGGGAACCACACTGAACCAGCAGCCACCATGTCACACAACTGCCCTATAAAGGGTTAACCTTTGTTACCGGCTCTTTGTCTTACCTTTCAACACAGGATGACTAGAAACGACTAACTTCCCTGCACAAGATTTGCTTTTAGCCTTGAGTGCCTCTTTATCAAAGATGAAATATAGACGTTTTTATAATGACCCACCTTCAAAAAAGATGCTTTGGAGGAAAATTAAACGATAAAGAAAAACTATTGGGATATTTATTTTTCTTCTTTTTTTTTTTTTTTTTTAAGTCTAATTGGTTTGGTGGATTGGAGCCAACACAGCAGGGTGCATTTGGTGTCTCGCTGAATCCTAGAGATGCGTCAGTCCAGAATGGGACTGCTGTGTATTCCAACTCATTACTCATGGTACGGATAATTCATCAAGATGCAGAGAAGCGCTCGCTTTCAGTCTTTCCAAGAAGGTCTTTTTTGTTTCTCAAATGATCTCATCCCTCCCTCTCTCCATTTTTTTTAGTTCACGCTTTGTCTTCCTTGCTTTGTAGTTAGAGTACAGTTAAATACTTTCATCAGCGAAATGCTTCGAGCAAAATTACCCCCCCAAAAAATTCTGGATAATCACATATTTTTTCAGGGTCAAAATAATTCAAAGTGTGCGTGTGTCATTAGAATACCAATTTAAAAGAACAAGTATGCCTGAATGTCCCCATTAACCCTACTCCTGGCGTTGCCATGGGCACATCTTGCAGTTTAAAAAGAATAAAATAAATAAATGCATAAATAAATACAGCGGTGCCCTAGCCAGAGGACGCTAGCCCCGGCAGCATGTGAGTGCTTCAGAAAAGGTTTCTGTGCTGATTAAAGGCTAGCATTAGCATGTGACCTCCCCAAAAGCACACCCAACACCAACAGTGAGATTCTCTTTTTTTCTTTAGAGGGGGGTAATAGCGTAGTAAAATTAGGAGGGGAAAATGAAATGAGAGCAGAGTGGAGCCTCTAATGTAGTGACATTTTGGAGGAATTCGAACCCATGGAAATCTGTCATATGAACGAAGGAAAGACGAGGAACCCGAGCAGGGACGGTGGTAGGAACACATCATAGGGTCTGAGGAAGATGTGGAAGAGGCCGACATGGTGGACAGGTACAGGGTGTCTGTGGTCATGGGTTACACGCTAAACTAAAAGGTGTGCATACCAACTTTGCAGTGATGGCTCCTTTTTATTTTTTGTTGCAATAGCCTTGATGTTAATATATTGATAATGCAGTTGTTGAAGTCTCAGATGAAATGGTGTTAATCCACCCGGGGGTGCGAGTGTAGCCGAGGGGGCAAGTGAGCAGGTTCCAGGGGGTAGGCCAACATGTAAACATTTAGTTTGGTTTTGTTAAACCTACAAACAAAAGCTAAAATTACGACTGATATGTTGATTGTTGCTGATCAATAAAGTGAAGTCTTTAGTACACCCAAGCTGTCATGGACTTATCGATTTGACTAGCCTCATCTCATCCTGGGGTCCGGGCCCCCCAAAGATCTCAGGAGTGTGTAAAGCTGCATATATTATGAAAATATATATATTACAAAAGTAAAAAATTAAAATAAATGAATAACTTTAACAATTCAAAAACTACAAAACATTAAACAAAACACAAAACATTTTTTCCTCACATGCCTTGAGCAGATTTACAGAAGCCGGCCTGGGGCTGTCCCGAAAAATCCAAAGCTTCAAAGCTAAGTACATAACGTTGACGTTCAAATTCTAAAATCAACATTCGAATGTTCTGTTCAATGTTGCACTGCACATCTACATTTGCTTGGCGCCAGGAAACTCTGCTAGAGGGAACCAGTCACTCACAAGAGGTTACTGCAAATCCAGCGGAAAATCCAAAGTATGACAGAGAGATATTGACATGCTACTGAGTATGGACACGGAAGAAGCTGCCAAGGTGTACAATATGAGTAAGGTATCTACCAAGGTAGACTCCTGGCCAGTGGAGGAAAATCACCAAAAGCTACCCAAGACTTGCGGTGTCCTCCAGATACATACTTTGCATCCCAGCGATGTGAACTGGCGTTTGGTGAACACATGTTTTCCTACCAGACCATGTCAACAATCAACAACAACCATGTCAACAATTACAATAACTATTGTTTCTACTGTACTCAAGAGTTTCACTCTTGAGTACAGACCTTGCCCATTTAACAGGACTAATTGTTGTTAATAGTGAAAGAGAAGTGGCAGTACATGGAGTCCAATGTGAAAACAGAATTAGCCTCTCAAAGCCAACTTGCAAATACGTATTCATACAATTCTTAGCCAAGTCCAATTTAGTATTGTAGGACTTTACTATTTGTCTCCAAGCCGGCCTGTGACCTACTTTACATATCGAACAATAGTAGATTTTCAAAAAAACAAAAATAGCAAAGGAAAGGGTGGTTATTTAGCCTTGAATTTCAGATAGCCCATCGCTGTTTCTGCACATATTAAATTATTTACTGAAAAGATTAAAAATTTTACAAATGTGCTTTTTCATATAAAGCATATTCATTGACAAATTGGAATGTCGAAAAGGAACAGAAATTAAGTTTGAGAAGATATATATATAAAAACAATATAGATATATATACATACTGAAGCACAACATGCTATACTTCAATAAGATAAATTGTGGTTATTTAGATGTTTTAGAAAGGGTGGATATAATGGAATAGAATAGATAAGGAGTTCATTAACATGTACCACTAGTTTCAGTCAAACTGAAAGCACAATAACGATACAGGAATAAAGAAATATTGAAAAGATTCTTTTATGATTTTTTATGGTGATATAATTTTAAATATTCTAAATTGTTCAAGAAATAACAGAATCCTGAGAAATGCCTCCTGACCCCAGCACCAGTGGATATGGGTATTCCCCCAGATGTTTCCCAGAATCCTCCTGGAATCCCTTGCATAATGAAACTCCCTTCCAGGGATATCAAACACATGCTCAAGCAAACCATTGAAAAATGTTTGCTCACAAAATTCTAACATCCCATTTCCAACAACGCATGTTACTCATGCAAAGTTAGATCATGTTACAGTAAATGTGTCTCAGGCAGTAACCAAAAAGATTCCATTGGGTGGTAACATGCAACCATTTTCTGTTCTTTCTAAACTGTTATATCGTCTGTTGTTAGGTAAATGCTTATTTTATGTTTAATATCTAAAACCAACGGCTTGTTACATTGATTCACGTGGAAAAATAAATCAACCAAATATAGTCTACAGTGGATTTAATTCAATTGTATTTATGAATATATTTGATTGCCACCATTCTTCAAAGAATATTGCTACTTTACAACCCTTTCTTTCCCTTGTAGTCTTAAAAACGAAAAGAAAACATGCCCAGTTTTGTTTGCACAAGGAAGGCACATTCAATTCATGAAAACTTTGAACTATGCATTTTGGAACATACTATACATACTAACTATAATGTACTCGTACCATCATGTGTGACCAGAAGCACATTTCAATGTTGTGGATTTAATATGAAAGTCAAAACAAAAAGCTAATGCTGTTAAGACCTCTAGATAAGCTGGAGGAATGAACAGCTGTGTCTCATTAGTAATCATGGATCAGTCCAACATAAACACCACAACTACACTTCACACCCTATGAACACATCAACCCGAATAGTTCTGCAACAATCCAATAACTTTACCGTACGTATCTACTCCATACAACCTATATGCCAGGAGGAGTGTTTGTGCGTGTATGATATGATTGATATTTATAATACATACCTACATTTGTAAATTCAAGCCTGTGGTAATGTGGGCTCTTACATTTATTGTGATTCATGTTTTTTTTTCTATTCAACAAAAACCTGAATTGTCAATAAATAAATGAATACACAATTAAATCAAGTAAAGGGCACATACATATTTGACCTGAAAATTATCACAAGCTTTGCCCATTGAATGATTTCGTTTAAAAAACATGAGCAGAACATCAAAACTGAAATGTGAAATGTGAAATGTGATTCATTGTCCAGCTGTCCAAAAAGCTGCATGGAGACTGTTAGCACTAGTTAGGTACTTTGCTGGTTCTATTTGCAAAATGTATAGTACACTGTAAAGTTTACCTCTTTCTGGATGTTCTATGTCTCTCTTTCTGGGTGTACTATACCTCTCTCTCTGGATGCCTCTCTCATGGTGTAAGCTGAGTAGAGGTCAACGGATTCATCTGTCAGTGCAGATAGGATGTTTAACAAACTATCGTCATCACTGGAGCTCGGCTCTGATGGTGGCTGGCGGCATCACCATGCGGGAAAGTGCATCACTGTTTTGCATGGAGGTTCCATATACAGAGTCAAGGTAATGTCATTGTATACCAGAGATCATTAATATTTAAATGAAAGTTAACTTTAAGACAGCTTTACTCGAAAACTATGAGCAGTTGTTATAGTATGGCATTATTAATGCATTAGATATAATTGTTGCTCTGCCGAAAGCACGCCACCTTTGTTTTGCTAGTAAGCGTGATCATTAGAATTTGGCTAGATGTGAGTGCAGCACAACTATAGGCCACTGGCCATGTCCCAATCATTTGATGGCCACTTTTGCTTAAAATATATGTGTGCATGTGATTACCTCCTGATAATCCAAACAACTGTTAAAGACCCCATGAATTGCCATTCTTTCTTCCTTGATTTTATGAGTCCAGGAGAGAGGCAGCAATAAATGTGCGACAGACTATAAATTAAATGTTTCAATGTAAACCCTGCGGACCCGGGGTCCTCAAATATAATGCAACACTGTCAGCTCCTATCTGCTCACAATACAGGAAAGGCAGGCAGGGAGGAGAATGAAACTTTTACTTTACTCACCAATTTGGCATTCTCTCTTCCAAATAATCCAGCCATCTAACATCTTCAGGATTCTCCTTACCCCGGGTATAGGCAGAAACTTGAAAAGTTTTGAGTGGTGTTTAACAATGTAAGGGGCGTACAACAGAAGTAATCCATCCTGGCCAGTGATAAACAACAGAACAGTGCTTCGTCCATTGTTAGATCAATGATGAAATCCACCAAATCACACTTCAAGATGTTCTGCTACCAACAACGTAATCCATGAAATCACACTTCAGGACATTCTCAAAATAATGATTACATTTGGAGCGACCTAAAAACTGTTTCATTAAAAACGGCGTATGCAGAAGTAGCAGACTATAAACGATGAACTCCGGAGAACTACGTCCGATGAGATGAAGATGATCGGCAGTTGCCCTTTCACACATGCACCACACAACAGCAGATTAACCGTATGAGGCGAGTTTACCCCGGAGGGGCGGATTCGGATATTTTTGTTCCCATCGGGAATTACACAGAGAAGTTCAGACTTGCGGTGCATGTGTGAAAGGCCTGTGAGCTAATGATTTAGCTGAAGTAAAGCATACCACAAACTCTGATTGATGTGGTAATAAAGGGGTAATTCACTTTTTAAATAAGGTTATTATGTTATCTTATTTGATGCTACTTGAGTTGTGTCTGCCGAGACATACAGTGTTTCTGCATTTTTCCCAAACATAGGCCTAATTAGCTAGAAAGCTTTGTAATGCTAATAAATATTTGTTTCTGACTAACAGGAATCTTAAAACAATTGAGGTATAATTTTCCCCCATATGAAAGGACAATTTAAATCATTCATGTACATTTTAATAGATATTGAATACATAAAAGTTAAAACAAAAAAAAATACAGCTAATGTGTATAATATATTATTTATCTACAGAATATTTTAGCTATGAGCTATATTGAATAAATGAATTGCCATTTTTTCTTGTTTCTTAAAGTACAGATGGCAGCTGGAGGAACCAGTGCACCCGTATGGGACAATGCCGTTGAAATAGTGCCGGGAAAGCTAAATGTGGAGAAGTATGGGATCATCAACAGCCGAAACTAAAAATACCTCTTGTGGACTCACCATAAGTACTGCCATCTAGAGGCCATTACAGAGATGGTAGCTACAGATAACCAGCCATTCACCAGCAGTCTTCAGCCTATGAGACTTGCTGAGTCCCATTACAATATTAACACTGAGAAATTGCTTGATGAAACATGCTGAGGTTGTGATAAAGGTTAAGACTGATCACAACGGAAGAGGCACCATACATGGCCTTCACAACTGACCGCTGGTCAGGCACTACTGAATTACTGATTACTGAATTACTACTTATCCAAAAGGATTGGGACAGAGAGCAGGTTGTGTTAAATGTCAAGATTATGACTGGATCACATACAGCACAGTACATTCAAGAGTCATTTTTGGAAATGCTGGAGACCTGGACTATCAACACAGACTGTGGTTCTTGTTCTAAGGGATGGTGGAGCCAACATGGTGAAAGGCATGAGGACCAACTAAGCTTCCAGACTTAAGCTGTACTACTCACACTCTACAGATTGTAATCAACAATGGCCTTTCATGTCAGAGAGCAGTACTGGAAATTATTGCCACATTGCCAATTATTGCCACATTTGCAGGTCACTTTGGCCACTCCGTTCTGGTCAAATAAAGGCTGAGAGCAATTCAAGAGGAGCTTGGTTTCCGGAGACATAGAAGCTGTTCAGACTCGCTGGAACTCAAAACTAGACCACATGCTGTAGAGGCTGTATGAGCAGCGGAGTGCACTGAATGTGTATGGCAATGACCATGGCCATATCAGCTGCACAGTGGGATACCGTGTCAAACCTGATTGAGACTGGAACCACTTGAGGAAGTGACACTGGAAATGAGCCACTCAGCGTCTTCCGCCTCATGCGTAATCCAGAGTGTATCTGTGCTGAAACCGATGCTGCAATAGCAGGGTCCATCTTCAGCAGGCATCCAAACCTTGTGGAAGACCATGCTTGACAGTCTAACCAAGCAATTCTTCAAGGCAGAGCATGCAAAGTGTCCGGTGTTGGCAACTGTCCTTGATCCCCAATACAAGGACAAGGCCTTCATTTTAGCAGAGACAATAGAGAAAGCAAAAAGAATGGCTGAAAGAAGAAGCTGGACAAGTGGAAGAGACTGGAGAAGCGGAGGATCCAGTAAAAGGTCCAGACCAATCTGCCTCCGACTCTTGTGGACAGCCTGTAAGTCAAACATCTTGGAGCAGCTCACCACACAGTTGAAGCCTTGTCTTTGAAAATGGGCCGGAGTGTCACCTGAAAGAGCCAGTGGTTGAGAGGAGTACCTGGCCTTTGGAGCACTGAGGTTAGGGTGAGAAATGAAGAGAGACTTCAAAGACTTGCTACACTGGCCAGAAAATGTCTCCGTCCTTGTGTTCAGCAAGGTCGGGATCCTATACAACAAGCAGAGGTGCTGCCCCTCTGAAGAGACAAGCTCAGTTTCCTTGACTATAATACCAGGCTTCTCAACTGGAATAACTGACTTTGAGGGGAAAAGAAATTGCTAAAAAAATTCAAAATAGCTCCCACCCACAGAGTTATTTTACATACTACATTTTGTATGGTTAGTTTGATGTTCAGTTCCAGATTGATTTATTATTTATTACTTTGAGTTTTGATGTCCAGATTTATATATGAATTAAAGCATTCATTACTTTGAGTTTTGATGTCCAGATTTATACATGTATTAAAGTATTCATTACTTTGACTTAGATGTTCAAGTGAAAGCTTGTTAATTTTGACGGGGGGGGTTCCAATCGGCTGATTGGATATTGGTTGATTAATCAGCTATCAGCTTTTTCCTGCTCCAAACTGTCAGTTGATCTCTAACGTGGAGTGTGTGGTTGATGGCTGGTTTAAGCAGCCTTACCGGAGTCAGACTCTAGGGATGGGTGAGGCTGCACACCTGTTGTGCATTGAGTAATCAATGTGCACAGGTTAAACCAGCCATCGGCGTAAACACTCAAGAGATCTCCCACATGGCAGCATGGTTCATGTGTCTGTCAAACACTGCGATAAACCGGCTTTCATCATCCCGTGTCCTGATTCTGCAGGAGCCCAGGAAAAGCCACCTAGCTGGCGTGTAGCAGCAACTCTCTTTTTCTAGGTGTACTATGTCTCTCTCTCTCTCTCTCTCGGCATACTATACCTCTCTCTCTGGGGATACTATGGCCCAATCCCAATTCACCCTTTGCCCCTACCCCTTAGCCCAGCCCTTCTGTTCACGTGTAGGGGTAGGACGTCCCGATTGTTGTTCGGATAGAGGGGTAGAACCTCCAAACTGGAGGTTTTTCTGAGGCACACTCAAAACCAAGTGTTAATCATCGGCGAGATGGTGGTGGACACGCACAAAGAAAAGCACAAATGTCTTTTCTTTGTAAAGAAAGACTAAACAATTATGTTAACCATCGTATTATCTTAGTTTAATGTCGTATTCAATGTATTATAGACAATTTGTTTATAATAAAAAAAAATCGCTAATATGCTGATCGCATTTCGCATTTGTCCCCTTTGATGGCATGTGACAGCCGAAGTCAGGCTGCTAAGTTGCTGCTCTTGTTAGCGCTCCTCTAATACGACTGCAGACTGGGAGGGCGGGAGCACAGGCTGCTCGCCTCCAGAGGTCTCTTTTATTTCATCACTTGGCTGATTGTGAAATGTATCAGTTGTGAACGAGTCACAAGTGTTCATGCTTTCCTATCTCCATTAGATAAATGGGAAATGTCATTGTGACAATACCACTATTGCCATAGTAGGGAGGCAATCTGCTGATCATTGATCGCCATCATTGACGCTCTTAAAGGGTTGTCCCTCTTCATAGGGGGACATTTTAATCTCTACCCCGTGTAACTCTGTTCCCAGGGGCAAGTTGAAAAGCGAGGCACACTCAAAAGAGAGGGGTTGGAGTAAAAATAAGAAATGGAATTGGGCTAAAGCATCTCTCTCTGTACTATACCTTTCTCTCTGGGTGCACTATACTTCTCTCTGGGTGTAAAACTATGGGTTCAGTTGAAAGGGGTGGAAAAGGTAGTGCAGGCTTAGGGTGCTGATACACTTGCTTTAGACCAAGCGTAAGCGTATGCGACCTGCTGTGTCCTGTGTGCAGACTTGCATCATTACGCGGCAAAACACATGTTAGTGGAGGTCTCCACTTGGGGCAGACCACAGTAATATCAGATCCAGAAATCGTACAAAAGCACGTGCATTGCGTACTCATGTAAATAACGTAACCAACGCGATCTGTTGCCAGCTGGTCTGACATGCATGCTTATCGCTATGCATATAAAGGCTGTGATCATACACAGGTGTGGGAAATTGCGGACTAGGTCTGGCAGTCTCTCCTCAAAACTTTCCGCCATGCTAATAACCCCGACTCGGAGCTCGAGGTCACGGTGTTCATTCGCATGGCCGCCCCCAAGTTTCTTGTCAGTGTTGCATCTTGCGGGCGCGTCGTGTTCGCTTGCGACGACGTGCGCGACCGACGCACCAAACGGTCGCAGAATACGCGTGGCAGCCACGATGCGCACACGTATGCGTTGTCTGCAGCAAGTGAATTCCAGCCCTTAGGGTGCTGAAGTTCTCCATCACTGACAGCACAAGGCATGACAAAGTGGTCGGCGTTGTGATGAGCTGGTAAACATTCTATTGACTGCAGGTGCGGCAGCCTGGGGAAGAACCCGTGTGGATCGAACCAGTAACACGGAGTTCGATCCATGTGCTGATGTGCTCGACAACCAGCGAAACAAATGTACTGTATCGCCTCATTAAAAGACATATTTTGTATGTGAGTCACACCTTTAACGGCCTTCCTTTTAAATTACTGAGAGCTGCCATGAGTGCTAGATACAAATTGAGCTTAATTAGCAGTGCAGCTGAATGGGCAACGCCTTGCTGCATTTATGTAAGAAGCATTAGGAATCCAACATTAGCAACAGCGCCACCTGGCAAAAAAAGAAAAAGGTACAATATGCAACATTGACACAGAGCGTTTAAAAAAGGTACTGCAGTCCAAATTCATGATGGAGAGTCGTCTCTGACCGCCCCCTCCTCCCAAAGGTCCACGCTCACGTGGGTTGCCATGTTGGACACTGAACCAAGTGCAAGATGAGCGGGTTGCCATGTTGGACACTGAACCAAGTGCAAGATGAGCTGAGAAGAGCATGACATTCTGAGACAAACGTACATTCGTTTTTATTTGACCAAACATGCAAAAACGAGTCGTACACGGTAAATTGACAAGCTAATTTATATGTTTGCAGTTTTTTTTGTTGTGCAAATTATAAACCATCTCATGTGGCAGATCAGCTTGCTGTCATGGCTGCAGCATGCTGCGTTTGTGTGCCTTTTTGTTTCATAGCCAGCAACCAGGGGTACTTGGTCAATAATGATTCACATCCACCACAGCAGAAACAAACCAAGGGACCACAACTATTCACAGTAAGCATGTTTCCCTCATCACTGATGACCTATGAAGGTCATTTTATGATTTAGTACAGTACATTTGCTACATATTGTACCTATAATCTCTGATGACATACATTCAAATACTTGTTCTGATTGGGCTGGTGAGGTCACTTGCAAATATAAATATTGACAAGTAAGTTGTACGAGGTTTGGATTTCGTGGTTTGGTTATTCTTGAACTATTAATGTGATCAAAATACGGATTAAATTGACTACCAATTAATCATATAGTGTAATGTAATTTCAAAAAGTGATTACATGTATCATCACTCTGATAGTAGGTAAATATACGCCAACAAATATTTTTATATAACCATTATGTATCGCTTTATCAACAAAAAAGGCAAACCACACATTATATATATACTGTAAATTATATATTATACCATATATTATATATTATAGATTGTATCTTTCTGATGTACTAGTCAGACTGGACTAAGTTAAAGCAGAACTTTTGTAATGAGGAATCTTGTTAATGTCCTTCACAGTTGGAAGAGCAGTACTGCCTTCCATCATTGTCAACTCAAGAAATTACATGCCATTTTCCAAAAGGTTAAATTGTGAAAAAAATGCAGCGTCTGGAAGAGACACGAGAACAGCAAGATTTCAAAAAGAAAGGCACAGAGGAGAGGAACAACAAGAGAGTTACAGTTGGAGAGAGACTGAGGCAGAGATACAGATAAACACAACTTGAGAAGAAACAAACAAATACAAAAGAGTGAAGTAGCTTGGCCAGACACATAAAGTCATACAATGAGAAATGGAAAGTTAATCACAAGAGAGCCAGACAGAAAGAGTGTTTGTGTGTGTATGTGTTGGAATCGGTCCAGTTGTGCCCTATATAACATACTAATATGGCTGTCATCATTTTGCAGTTTTGTTTGAAATGTGAGTGTATAAAATGGCTCCAATATAGTGTACAACTTCATACCCATGATACACCACAATATAAGTGTAAAACCGATGCACACTTATTTTCATAGTATACCCTATGAGGCATGGCTGTTTTCATTGTCATGCAGTGATCCAAAAGAAATTGTCTGGCAAATACATTGTATTAATGCAAATGAGCTGTCACCGTGTGGCATCCAACCTGCTTCGGCTTGTTTGTGCGACCAACACACGTCAATCTAGATGGATTTCCAGCACAGAATCAGTCTTTAAATTCCCACTATATGTATTCCCTAAATAATGCACGACATACTGTTATACATACGGAATAAGAAATGAGGGAACAAGTGAGCCAAACGTAGCCGTAACTGCACAGCCGAAGAGAGAGAATGAGCCGCTGTGGCAAAGACAGCAAGATCTCTGGGCAGAAGTGCCCAGGAGTGCCACATTTTAATGCAACCTTCATAACAGCAAAAAATTACTTTTAGGATTGAGTCTTTATGCCTGCCAGAGTGGACAAATGTGCCTACCAAGCAATTGTTTGAATCTGTCACCAATTTCTTAAATCTGGGGGCAGAAGCTGGGTCTGTACCCTGAGCACAGGCATGCAGGTAGGAGGGGCGTCACACAAGGGGTGGACATATTTGCAAGACAAACAGGCTTAATACTGGGCAAAAGCTAACCTTATTTTGGTTCAATTCACCCGGACTCGGTGAAGTGATCAAAAAGAAACTTATAACAGCTGCATTCAAGTCACATTGCTGTGTTTGAATCAAACAGGAGTCAGTGACACAGCTAAATTATAGCTTACAGCAACAGCTCAAGGTCACAACAGCCAAGCTAATCTTTGGTTTGAGGTTCACAGGTAGGTAGTGTTTCCCCTGTGATTACTTTCTAGCGGTGATGCTGAGATATGTGTGTGTGTGTGTGTGTGTGTGTGTGTGTGTGTGTGTGTGTGTGTGCGCGCGCTGTGCTGATGCTGGGTTCACAAGGATTCAGGCAAGCGGAAGACAGCAAACCGGTTATAATTTGCAGTAGGTGTGGCCGGTATTTTTATATTTTGTCTTTTTTTATTCACAGATACTCTGTGAAAACCGATTGTTATTGTAGAGTTCAGGTATTATCATCCCGTATTGGTAACGCCTATAGCTCAGCCCCTGATTGCGCAAAAGTTTTAAAATTTGTCACTGACATTTGAATTCCCGGTAAGCAGCTCTGCAAAAAGATGGGCCCACTTTGCACATAGGGGGTGCTATGGTTCACAGTCACAGTCACACGATCAAACCCGTCGCCCTGATGGAGGAACAGTTCTGAAATCTTTGTGTACAGGCCTTATTTTACATGCTGAACATGTTTGCCTCTTGGGCCCATAATGTCCATCATATTTTTGTAAATAAACAGAAAAAACAGGATCAAACGACACATAATTTGGTACAAATGTTATATGGCCATATAACATTTGTACTATCTATATGAGTTAAGGCAGAATCAAGAAAAAAATCATCTAACATTATTCTATCAAGAGTCCAAGTCCACTCCAGAAAGAGCGGACTTGCCGGGAACTGGAAACTTGCCGGGCACACATGACACCTCCCTCAACATGTTGATAAAGTTTTGTGTTGATAGCTCATTCGATGACGTCACGGTGTCATTGCTCAGTTAAGCAACTCTCTTCGCCTGCAGGGGGCCCATAATCACACAGAAACGGCATCGACTCTTGTGTCTTTGTGCGTGTCTGTGTGTGTGTCATTGTATGCGCGCGAGTGGGAGTACAGAGAGCCCCGGTGCTGAGTAACAACACCACGCCCCTGTCGGAGGTATGACTGGGTCTAGGAGTAATGACGTGCCCTCACGTATCACCTGGGAAGGGGGGGGGGGGGGTGGCGGTGCGGTGTGGGCTGTGGATACCTTTCAACTGCCAGCAGTCCAAGTCTTTCTTCAAATGTTTGAGTTTTGAATTTGAAAAACCATTGGATTTTGTATATGGAAATGTAAACATTGGAAACCTATAGAAATGTGTACCATTGGAATATTATACTTTGAAAACAAGGTCATCTGAATCCATTTGTGTTGAAGGACAGGCCTAAGCAATCGATACTGAATGCAATCAAACAGACTGCTGGCCTATGAGGGTGCTGTTTGCCGGTCAAGTGATCAGAGACAGCTGGAGGATTAAAGCAATGCTGGCGAACAGGGACAACAGGGCTCCGCTGAGCCGTCCAGACATTGCTGTGGCGTTTATGTACATTCAAACTTTTGAAACCGTGTCTTTGAAATGGCACAGCTTGAAATGCGCAACATTTAGTCACAAGACATTTGTCGTAGCTAATGCCACCTACAGTATCACCATGCGTTTCATTTTTCTTCAACAGCAGAACACAATCAGAATTGTTCTACAATATTTCTCAAATGACAATAATGACGATGGAACAATTGAAGGGGGTGCAGTAAGGGTCACCTATGATAGGTTTTGGGTGACAAACATAATCTGTAACTGCAGTGGCGCCAGTAATCCAGTGGCAGCGCTGTGCCACAGCGGGGTGCTCGTAGGGGAACACTGGGTTGTCTACCAGGAAGTTGTCAGGTCCAATTGAGCTTGCTAGCAGAAGGTGCTGAACCAGTTTAAACCAATTGAACCCCCCTAGGGCTTTTTTTTTTCGGGGGGGGGGGGGGGGGGGGGGGTTTTTGGTTTTTGG
>OMKI01004958.1:6623-19667 GCA_900302315.1 Phycis blennoides
TCAACCTCTTCCTTGATAACCTGTAGTTCCCGTCTGTTCCAGCCAGAGGGGAAAAGCTCTTTTTATTGGGAGGTGAGATCTCCAATGCAGAGATTCTAGAGGCCATCAAAGGCCATCTTATTTCTTGGACAAAAATTCTCTAGACAGCAAATAAAAAGCAATCTGAGTATTTATCTCGTAGCAGAGGGACAGGCCAGGGATGCAATTTCTCACCACTACTTTTTGCCATCGTCATGGAACCACTAGCCATTTCTCATAGAAATGGCTTCCTAGATTTGCAAAGTGGCCTTTTCCACAAATGATAATTATATGCAGACAACCTTCTTTGATATGTTTAAGACCTAAATATTCACTATCCTCACTATCCTAGATGAATTCTGGAAATTGTCAGGCTGTAAAATCAATTACAAAGAAAGTTAAATGTTTCCGCTTTATCAGACATCCACCCTAATCTTGCATTTCATTTCCATTTACAATGGTCAGCAAAGGGTTAGGTGAGATCAGACCCACCATTTGTCCCCCTTCATTTAGCATTTTGGCATTGTAATAGGAAAATGTAAAAAATATATGGTTAGCTCATTGCCCAAAGAATGCTGAATAAACCTTAAATTAATTAAATGAACATGCTACCAAAATATGACAATTACTATCCTGATCAAAAAGATATTTCTTAATTTATTGGGGAGGGGCATAACATTGTTTTGGTGGAACGGTGAACCACATAGAATAAAAAAAAATGTGCCCTTCAAATACATAAAAAGCTCACTGGCCTGGCCCAAATTAAGTATACCTGTACTAAATGTAATCTATATTCTCTAATATGAGCCCCCCGCCCCCATCACATTGCTCTAACCCAGTGGTCTATCTCTTGGAACTTGGTCGGATTAGGGAAAGAATTTCAGTTGGCAAGAATCAATGGCACTGGTGGGAATGTAAAACTTTCCACCATCTCACTCTGATACTTTGCACCATCTCACTCTGATACCACTTTTGGGGTCTGGTCCTCAAAAGGTATTCAATATGTTTCTAATGTTGATGGCAAGTTTGAATAATACAACTTTCTCAATTATTCGATTTACCAAATTCACACTTATTTAGATATTTGTATTGCATGCATTGTGTACTGATTATATGAAGGTTCTTAGTTTTATTATACATTATACACGAATTGACAGATGACGATTGACCTCTGGGACAATGTGTTTCTGGGGGACTTTGTCATCCGCAGAATAATCAAACAGCAATATGTTTCAGGTCCCAATGACATTTGGGTTCATCTCTATAAACAAATCTCAGAGTCACATCGTTGTCAGACAAAAGCCGATGGGTTCAGAGATTGTTGCTCTCAACGTGGACGGTTTACCTGCATACAACCAAGGCAAGCTCAAATGCGATGGGTTAGTACCCATCTTCATCTATCTACAACAAAAACCAGAACGCTTCAGATACCAAATTATTGTCCCTTTGCCTCCATATTCTTCATTTATATACAGATATGTTTATAGAGATTATTTGCACCCCTAATAAAAGAGGTGTGTGAACCTGAGTGCCCAGGGGCCTCTGTGGGGCCTCTGTGGGTACTAATCCAGCCTTGGTTCTATTGCAAAATATGTGTAATGTAATGCAATGTATTTTAGCTTTAGGTTGTATTGTATGTAAAGCCCTTTATATGTAAAACACTTGAAGCAGATGTGCATCTGCTTGAGAAGTGCTAGGTAATTGTTTATTATTATGATGTTGCTTTGCCAAACAAATATAAACTACAAATCAGTTATGGAAATAGGGATATGTGTGGCAAAATGTGTATAACCAGGCAATATAATTAATAATTATAGGATTAAAGGTGGAGTAAAAACCATGCACAAATGTTTTCCATCATATTTTCATCATTATATTTAGCTCTGTCAGTAAAACTTACCTGGAATTGGAGCAAGAAGTGCTTGGTTGAACATGTCTTCCATGTAGAGCGTTGTGAGGAGCTCATACACCTTCACCTACCTTCACCTCAAAATGGCTTTTCATAGGAGCTTTTCAAGAAACAATTTACTTGCCTATTTCTTTCTATACTATTTTTGGTGGGCTGCAAAGCTGAAAAAAGATGTTCTATTTAGTGGTTTTTATTATGTCTTCTCACATTTAGTGCTGGGGTTATTCTAGACTCTTTTGGGTAGGGCTTAGGATTTTAGACCAAGTAAACAAGCTACTTGCTATTGAATCAGGCAGGCGGCAGTCCTTCTGGCTGCTAAATAATCATGTCAAGCAACACGCAGAACGGCATACAGAGACACTACATGTCAGCTGTGAGAATTCACAAGCTGGCGGATGCAGACATAAAAAGTGAAAATGTCTTCCGTCTACCGTTATTCCAGGATGATACAACACCTCATCCACACCTTGTTAGTCTAAACATAGCTTTATAGTGTCAGTTTTCTGGGAAATCATTTCCAACAGAATCTGAGTAAACTTCCTGTTCATCATGAAGAGACAGACAGTTGAGAATGGAAATTATTGATCATGTTTTAACAAGGTCAGCAGTGGTGATATAACGTGGTGATGAATCAAGAAACGTTTTGATATTCTTCAGTGATGACACAGTCTTGCATTCTCCCACAATCTATGGCTGTTATTAAAACAGAAAGGTCAAAAGTAGTGACAAAGATAGTACTGTTGAAGAAAACAATTGACTGTCTCCTATCCAAGACTTGTTTATGCAGTATGCAAATGTTAAGGTTTATAATAATACAAACACTAGTCCTTGCTTTTGGCCTGCAATTCTCAACCAACAGGTGTTATATTATTCAGTATCTATTTTTTGTCATTTTGTGATAAATGTCTCTGTCTATATTGTCTATTTTGTTAGTCTATAGTTAGTATATAGTATAGTGATCCTTGTAGCTTTGCCCCAGTATACAGCATGGGTTGTTACTATTACGCTCTAAAAAACACATAGTGCTGCTAAATTAATTCATTCTAAAGCATACAAATATTTATGTGATTGTGTGTAACCAAGTATATGCAGGAAGTATAGCATAACATTCCAAACCACAAACATTACTCATATGGCCGTTTCTTTCAGGTACAGCCATGCCAACACCTCCGTCCTCCTACCTTCAGTCAATGTCCCCTTGTCATGTGAAATGTGTCCTAGATCACCGTATCAAGAATATCCTCCACTCCATCATTATTAGGTTGCACGGTTGTGTTTGTGGAGTAGTGTACATTGAAGCTCAGTCCATAATGTATTCATGTTTGTATGTATGTTATTTATTTCTGTTAATGGACAAACACATATCTGACACATATATGTGGGATGTTGTTTGCTCTTTCTTGTATCAGCTAAATTAGCAAAGAAAACAACTTTGTGTACAAACAAATATGTGAGATAATGTGAATAGCATATATAAAGGAATAATATGTATATTATGAAGTTGCATGGTTATTGGCATGAAACATGTCCTAATCTTGACAACAAAATTGTTGTATGTGGATTATTTGATGGCATCTCTGTACCCATAAACATTATAGCACAGCACATAATTCCCAGGAATGGATGAGGTAGGGAAATTGTGCAGAGATTAAAAACCTTGACCTGCTCACCTCTCCCTGCAATGGCTAACTTACAAATCAACTGGATATATTAGAGTCACTAAAACAGCAAATGAGAAGGGGAAGTTTGCAGACTTCAGACTGACAACCAATCACAGCACAGTATAATAACCAATTACATGTGTTATCAGGAAAATTGCCCCAAATGAAGAAATAATTAGGCTTGTGGGGTGTAATTGGAAAGTGATCACATAATCTGTCATACGTGGCTCATAATGGCATGAATTAGTTAAAAAGAACATTTGAAAACTTGAGACAAAAAGGAATGATGAAAAAGGAAACACTAATTGATTTCTTGTTAGATTTTTGACTTGAGTATTATTGGCAATGAAAAAAACTGAATTACGTCATGTCCTCCAACACACTATATAAGACATGGCAAAAAGCCACACACATGCACTGGACACATGCATGTGCATAAGAAACAGGATGCTGCAGAGTAAACAGGACATGAAGACATCATTGGTGAAGTTTGAATTTATCACAAGCAGATTTAAAATATTACAAACAAATGCCTGGAGAGACTAGTGCTACCCCGCCTCCTCTCACAAGTAAGCCCCACCCACGATCCGCTGCAGTTTGCCTACGGGCAAAAGCGCTCAGTGGAGGACGCACTGATGACTGTATTACATACCACCTACAGTCACTTAGAAAAGCCGTGCGCATACACCAGGATCCTGCTTGTGGATTTCTCCTCGGCCTTTAACTGCATGCAGCCCCACATCCTCTGCGCCAAACTGCAAGAGCTCCAGGTGGATCCCCACATGATCCTCTGGATACTGGACTGCCTCCTCAAAAGGGAGCAATTTGTCAGGGTCAACACCTCTACCTCTCCTGTCATGCTCACATCCACCGGTGCCCCCCAGGGGACAGTGATTTCCCCAGTCCTGTTCTCGCTATATACCAACGACCTGAGGGGCTCGGACAGTGTGAGCATGGCCGTGAAGTTTTTAGCTGACACTGCATTGGTGGACACCTCCAACAGCCGCCCATTTTGAGGAAGAAGCGAAGAATCTGCAACAGTGGCGCGAGGAGCACTTTCTCTGGATAAACGTGAGGAAGACAAAGGAGCTCCTCATAGACTTCTGGAGGAAGGCTGACCCTGTTCCACAGCTGACACTCAACGGAGAGGTTGTGGAGAGGGTTAGCAGCTACGAGTACCTCGGGACCACCATCGACAGCAGGCTGACCTTCAACGACAACACACAAATCATCTTCAAAAAGTGCCAGCAGCGGATCTACCTCCTACAGAGGCTGAGGCATCTGGACGTAGCCCCTCCCATCCTCTGCAGCTTTTACATCTGCCACATAGAGAGCCTCATCACCTTTTCTCTTTTGGCTTGGTATGAGGGGCTCTCAGAGACCAACAAGGCCAAACTACGGAGGGTGATCACCTTGGGGTCCAAGCTCTGTGGGGAGCAGTGCTCAACCCTCCAGCGGCTCTATGACCAGAGGACGGTGCAGAAAGCAAATAAGATCGCGAGGGACTCAACTCATAACCTCAGCACCTGCTTTCAGATCCTGCCCTCTGGTAGAAGATATGTTGCCCCTATATTCACCCCCCCCCCCCCCCATGCACGTACGCACACACGCACACATGCACATTTGGTAGATCTTTTGGAGTCATACCTCCTGTCTTTTATTGTGGTGTCTTTTTACTGTGATATTGTTTACTTGTTTTGTATATTACTGTCTTGACTGACCTGAACAAAATGAATTTCCCTTGTGGACAATAAAGAACATGTAATCTAATCTAATCTTATCTAATCTAACAAAACCTTTTTCATGCTTTTCTGTGTTTTTTAAATTTAAAAAGTCTGTAGTGTCATTGGTTCATTTCTTGCTGTTTACTCTGACTCTTTTTACTTCTTTTGACATTTTATTACATTTTATTCTGGAATATAAGTGGCCTTCAACAGCTTTGTACAGCAACTGGAACAGCCATGTCGTAGGATAAAGTGCAACCAGAGTTTGTTCAATTCACTGAGGAAAAAAACTCTACCTTTGCAAAACGAATCTGATGTTTCAGTTAAAGTGTTCTGCCCTGGCACCTGCAGTTCCACAAATCTTGATTCAACTTACAACAATTTCTTAAGAACAGGAAAACAGAGTGCGACTAAATGGCTGATATTTTTTTCAAGAAGGACAGATATTTGTAAGTGTAATACAATGGCTTCCTATCTCCTTTCACAAGAAATGGAAAAAAGTTAATTAACGAGTGTTATAACCTTATTCATTGGGACAGGCAGATGGTTCACTATCTTTGTGTGTATTTCTTACTTTAAACATTCTTGTACAGGCTGTGTATCTTTGGGAGGTGGCAAGAGAAAGGGCTGGATATTATGTCACATGCTTAGTATTGCACTGACTGGATGATAATGATAATAGTACTCAGAATCCCCTCCTAGTCACCAAGACATGTTTATGACTTAGTCCTTACAGGTGCTGTTAACCAATGCATTAAGGCACCAAGCAAACTGCAGACGTTATATAAGTGTATAATTAATTGTGTGCCTGTTTGACAAAGGTGGTAAGTAGTTAAGCTCAATGACACAATGACAGAGGGCGTATGATGCATATCGTGTCAGTGATCATTTGTGTGAAAAGATTTGGTGTCTGTGTGTCATTACCCATTACAGAGAGGCAGCAGGTATTTCATTTAGTGGGGTGGAGTGGTATAACACAAGCTACTGGAATGTAGCACCACCACACGTTGACGTTATCATTTTCCCCTGGTGTAAAGATGAGTTGTCTGTGATGAGTCATTAACGACAGCTAATTTCAGCTCATTAATCCCCTCCATCTATGCACTGTCACTGATAATTAGCTCACATTCAGTCTGTTTGCCCACTAACTAACGTATCGAGGAAGGTGATTGTCTTTGACATCCTTCTGTACAAGAGTGTGTTATTGCTTGTATTCATGTTTTCCTACTGTGTTGTATTTAGGTTAGCCCCAAACCAAAACGTATTTACTTGTCAAAAGCTTTGTATGAAATGTTTTGGTATTTTAGTAATATCAAGTAAAAGTTAAAAATAAAAAATTATAAAATGACGTATGGTTATTGGGAGTGATGTGCATAAATGTGCATGGTATTTCACTACCTGACACATAGATACAGATACACGCAGACACCTCTCAAAATAAATGTAGTGTGTCAATACTTTTATTCAGGAAAGGTTCAAGCAGGTCAGATATGCACTCCTGCACAAGAAGATTTTTTTTTTTATGCCATGAACAATTGTTTTCATCTAATCTATATCTATATCTATATTTGAAAAAGTTATGCTCTTACTTTCAAATTCAACAAGAAAAACAAAAAGAGTAAGCAAGAATTTAAACAGCAGTTAAGACTCATCCTTTCTGAAGGATTTTAATATTGATGCATCCCAATGCCAAGTTCCATATCTGAGGTCTTCTTTTGGCTCTTTACTGATAGACATCACGTTTCATCTCAGCAATTCCTGTTCCTGCTGTTCGCAATTGCTGTTAACCCAGTTAATGTATCAAACCCGTAGCTGTCTGGGTCTCACCTCACAAGCTGTTGTTAAACATTTCTATGTTATTTTAATGTATAAATATACAAAGTTAAACAGGTGTAAATTAGATGTAAAATACAAGGGATCTGCTGTACTTCCGGCAAAAAATGCTTTTCCACAGTGGTAGTTTTCTTCAAGGGAGTTTGATGCGTGTTTTGAGAACAAATCCCTGTTCATATGGAACCCAGTACTATTGCAGTTTGTTGAATATCTGGGCAGAAGTTATTTTGCTGAAACGGTGGTTTATTTATCCTTTTAACACTAAATACATTTTTTTTAAGTCATTTTCAAGTCAAGTCAGTCAACGTTCCAACCAGTTGTCACAACTTTGGCACCTGATCAACTTTCAAAGTAAGCAATAGGCAGTAATCACCTCCCACTATCATCAATTAAATCCTATATGATCAATGATCATTGCAGTGGTGATTTAAGCATGACATTTCTTGGGGGGACAGTTTACATTGTGGGGCAGGTACATGTGACACATGTTTTTATTAAAGAATATCTTTTGCATCACAACCATTGTGCACTAATTGATCCCACCAACCCCTGTCCCTGCCACTTGACTTTATCCCTAGCTTCAATAATTGATACATCTTGTGTGCGGCCCTTAAATTTAATTTAAAATGTATCCTTCAAAGGCTGCGTCTTGTCAACGTCATACTCTAACTACCGGCAGTTTGATTCGTGCTTTGTGACTTTTCCTGCGGTCCGTGTGCCTTCACCCGTTTCAAGATCAGCTCTGTATGCTTCTTCACGTCTGAAAAAAAATGACATTCCGCCGAATTGGACAGATCCTGTTTTTGATCAAGTTCTTCTGATGATGCCATAAGGAAAACATAACCAGTTTCATAAAAAGAAGCCTTGTTATAATTACCTTTGGAAATGCACAGCACAGCAGTCTGTGAGAGCAACATTGGTTTGTGGGGAGGATTCATTAATGAATTATCAGAAACAGGGCAGAGTAAAATGTCTTGTTGCTGAGTTTGAAAAAGATATGAAGAAAAGAGATGCCAATTAATGAAAACCCCAAAATATAGCAAGAACCATGTTTAAACACCTTAAAAAATATGTGTTTTGACAGGAATGTTCTTCACACAATACTGTAGATGGTGGAATAGACTCTCCCTGTAATGACATAAGTAAAGGATAATAAAGGATCTAAACGATCCAAGCATACCAAATCCAATTAAATTATTTGAAAGTCCAACAAGTCAACACAAACAATATGTTCCAGAACATAGACAACAGCAAGGCATTGTCCATTCCTCGAGGGTTGCAGGTCTGCGGGCCTACCATTGAACTCCTCCCCACCTCGGAAGTTCAAACGAATGCTACACTACTGTTCGTTAGCAGCAAAGCGTTTGAAGTTTGACAAAGTCATTCCCTATCCTTTGTTTTTTCACTGTCATCAGTTTTAGCTCTGCCCTAATTGGCCCACAGCTATATAGGCCACCGTATTTTCACTGTGTACATATAGCTACCATGACAAAGCCATATCACTCCAGAGGCATGGAAAATACAGTCACAGCAAGACTTTTGCATTTTATGTTAAATATAAAGTACATGTAAGATGAGCCATGAGGCAAGTCAGTGGAAAATAAAATTACATTTCCACACTGTATTTAACAAAATCAAGGGCAACAGTTAAATTCAGTCAACAGTAGAACCAAATAGTCATAGAATTGTTCATAAAAAGACTAGTGAACATGAGCTCCTGTAACTAAATGCCAAAACATGTAAGCTCATTGGTTATTCTCACACCTCTCACTCATTCAAAGTGGTTTATTGACATGGAAAATAAAATAGCATTGCCTAAGCAGTTTAAAGAATTTAGTGGCATCGAGCAAAATTTGGCAGAAATGGAATATGATATAAGTTTTGATTTGGGAATTGTCCAATGAAAAAAAGTTTTTTGTTTTGTTTGTTAGCTTAGAATGAGCTCTTCATATCTACATAGAGAGTGGATCCCCCTGGGTTCCAAGGAGACAGAAACCCAGAATGGACAAACAGCTCTAGAGAGGGCGTGTTTAATTTTTGTTATCATAATCGCCATCTTACTTGTAAGCTATGACCTATAGTTTTACAGAGTATAACTAAATACAATCCATCAAGGAACCTCTTCATTTGATGCTAATCTATATATAGATATTATATCATAGATATTTACATAATTTTGGAAGTACCTACTGGCACCTTACAAGCCAATATAGGACACCCACACTTCTCCCACATTGTTGGAAAGGGAGAAGTGTGTGTGTGTGTGTGTGTGTGTGTGTGTGTGTGTGTGGGAGGGGGGGTATAATAATATAATAAGGCCATTTCTTACTGAAGAAGTAACATTCGCTTGCCTGACACCTGCCATGACAGGCGGTCTGACAGCAGCGCATTAGCAGCTGATGACACAAATATTAAAAGACAGGCACCCAGACCAGGGCCTTTGATTGGCCAGAAGGGTTCAGTGCCCTTTGCTCTACAGGTGCACAAGTCAACTACATTTCACTGAGATATGTGGTGCAAAAGTGAGAGCCCACCGAACGTGTCATTTGTGAGTGACAAAGCAGCATTTGAGACATGTAGTGGCAGATTCAAGCAGTCGTAGTTATTGACTTGTGTTTGTGTAATAAAATCCAAGAAATCAATGATCGTGTGCAGTACAATTTCACACTTTCACACTCACACTTTTACCTCACCCTGGGTCTGCTGACCTGGCCTCTCGGACTAAATAAGATCGGTAAATTGGTCACAATTAAGTTTCAGAAATGCACATAGAAGGTAAACAGTTAAATAAACTAAAATATGCTCGCAGCTATCGATGGCTTCATACCGTTAGATAAATAATAAAGATTCAATGGCATTTGGTACGAAAAATACAACAATGTCCAACCGTGTGGATGAAATATATAACCAGTAAACAAATGATAAACCCGGGCCCACAGAAATCCCGCTATCGGTGCGATCCCTAAGCTGTTGCAGGCCTGAGCCGATATTTGGGAGCAGTGTGGTCCAAAACAAATGACCCCTTTGACCTGGAGAGAGACAGAGTAAGCCTACTACAACATTGTGCTGGGAGATAGGCCGTTCGCTGGTGGTTGCGACGTCGATCTGAACAATAATTATTCTGAATTAAAGGCTTCCTGATAATATATATCTGAGCTTCAAAACAAAAACAGTCCTCAGTCTCACCATCTCTCTTTGTCTTAAATCCTCCTCAAACAATCAGCACACCTGCAGTCTCTGTAACGGCTGATGGAACCACTGACAAAAGGACTCAATAGCATGACTCAGAGGCAACACGGTTGGAATACAAGAATAGTCTTTACCTGTAAAGAAAGGTTGGTACATGGTTGGTCAATCAGGCGATCAGGCTAACAAATCAGCAATTAGAAACAAGCAGTTGAAACAAGCAGCAATCAAAAACCAGGAACTGTAATGACCTCGAAGTAAATGCTGGGACAAAGACAAACTTGCGCAGAGGGAGGGAAAGGGAGGGAAGATAACTAAATACTAAATGACTAAATACCCTAGGGGGGACGATAGCGAGGGACAAGTGGAACTTATCAGGACAAAGGTGGACAATCACAGAGGCAGGAAACACCAGGGCAGGACCTGAGGTAACTGAAATGGGAGGAGAACAAAGAAAAACAGGAAGCAAAGAAACAATACAACAACAATACAAAGCATAACTCAAGGAGCAGGGCAAGTTGGGTCACCCTGCACGAATGCAGAAATGACGGCAACTAATCTAATCTAATAACTAATAAGAACTTTTATATACAGTAGTTCACTACATCTACCACAACATAATATAATATGGGGAAACCAAAATAGCCAGGTAGGTATAGTCAATTTATAGCGGGGCTACATTCTCCCCCCTATAAATGTCTGGTGATCCCCAAAAGGCGTAATGAACAAAGACAAAAATGTGCCCTTGGCCTTCAGTTTTCACCACTCTATCCAATTGTCAAGGGTTGACCCTGGACCTGCCTAGTTTGCCTTCCTCTTTGGAATTTAATGATGAAGGCTGTGTGGTAGGATTTATTTTTTGATTATTTCCTCAATGCAGATACAATAGGTTGGTGTCCATAAGCCAAAGAATCTATGGAGGTGTCAGGTTCAGTTGTGGTAAAGAGTGAGTGCCTCCTTCTGGGCTCCAGAGTTCCGCAGCTCCCTTTTCCTTCCTCATTCTCACCAGCCAAATTCATAAAAAGTGATCACAGTGAAGGGTTTTGTTGCCTTTTTTTAATTCCCAGGTTGCACTTTAAAAACAGGGAAGTTGGAACAATTTGACAATGACAAGGGACTGAGCTCCAGCCACTCTCCAACTTGTGTTTGCCTATTAGAACTAGGTTTTGAATGAGCACCATCTTCAATCTGTAGGCTATGGCATCCTACTCTGTCATCATAGGCCCTTCTATTGAGGGTGATAAGGGGAGGTGCATGACTGATGTAGTGGGATGTAGTCTGACAGGGTCTTTTCCAAATGATGCATGCTCCACAGTTCTTAATGTAAATTTAAATGTCAACAGCCATTTTAGGCCAGTAGAATGAGTTTTGGATGACATCTGTGGTTCGCTCTGAGTCCAAAGCTGCTAATGGTAGCACATCACAAGAGGCTTTCCTACAAAGGCAATGAAGTAATCCTTCTTTCATCTGAAGTATAACCTTCTATGAATCCTCAATAATACCCACAAATCCATAAGAAAAAAATCTCAGACTTTTGGGTGGGTTGCGGTCAGGTGGTGACTTCTTTAGATTGAGGATAGAAAGCCCTTGACTTCTTGTTATGCTGTCCAGAGCATCATCAATACATGGGGTAGTATACTGGGTTGGGTCAGTACTATTATTTAGGATGAGGTATTCAATGCATATTCAGATGTATCCACTTTTTTCCCCTAACAATAACTGTGGATGCATACAGCTGTGTGACTCCTTAATGATCCTAGCACACAATCCTAGAAGATGTTTCCTCACATCCTTGATATCAGTTGGTGTCAAGCTTCAGGATCTTTCCCGGAAATCAGAATCAGAATCAGAATCAGCTTTATTCGCCAAGTATGTTCACAAACATACAAGGAATTTGACTCCGGTTTTTCCATGCTCTCAATGTACAGACACAGACTAGACATACAGCTCAAACAAGACAATGAGCTAAACATAAACATCAACATAAACATAAACATTAACTACTATAAAATAAACGAAGGTAAAACAAACATTTATCTACTATATACAGATGTAGATGCATATAAAAAGTATATATATATATACATATAAAAACAACAGCAATTCAATTGTAGCAGGAGGCAATAGTGCAATGGTGCAGAGTGCAAAGATGCTGGAATAAATATGGAATGATACTTTATGTACATGAGGTAGGTGGATATGACATAACATGCATGTATACAATGTACAGTATATACAGCGTGCTTAGATTTGTATTGACAATGACGATATGTTAAAAACTGTGTAGCCTCCCAAAAATATATAATTTAGAATTTGTATGTACAGTGATGTTCAGTATTTCAGGGTTATTGCACAGGGATTGTCACTGAGACCGTGTGCCTGGGTTAACTGTTCATCAGAGTGAGGGCCTGTGGGAAGAAGCTGTACTTGTGTCTGGTTGTTTTGGTGTACCGTGTTCTGTAACTCCTACCAGAGGGGAGGAGTTGGAACAGGTTGTGTCCAGGGTGTGATGGATCTGCAGTGATGTTTCCTGCACATTTCCTGACTCTGGACACGTATAGGTCCTGAACGGAGGGCAGGTTGGCACCGATGATTTTTTCCGCAGTCCTGACTGTCCGTTGTAGTCTGTTCCTGTCCTGATTGGTGGCCGATCCAAACCAGACAGTGATGGAAGTGCAGAGAACAGACTGGATTATTAGAATTGTAACCATGT